>JAQGBW010002128.1:0-21298 GCA_034698625.1 Julus scanicus
TTTTTAGTTTGGAGGGGTTTTAGTTTGGAGGGGTTTTTAGTTTGGAGGGGTTATTAGTTCGTAGGGGTTATTAGTTTAAAGGGGTTTTTAGTTTGGAGGGGTTTTTAGTTTGGAGGGGTTTTTAGTTTGGGGGTTATTAGTTCGTAGGGGTTTTTAGTTTGGAGGGGTTATTAGTTTAGAGGGGTTTATTTGTATGGAGTCCAGTCATAACTGGTCATAGATGGCGCCATATATAGCTCTATATAATTTAGCCATATATGGATATGCCTATATATGGCCATATATGGATCCATATATAGCTTTATATAATTTGGCCATATATGCATGTTATGTCCATATATGGAGCTATATATAATGTCCCCATATATGAACATTTCCATATATGGTTTTATATATGGCCATATATGCCATCTATAACTCCATATATGGCTAAACTCAACTTTTCCACCCGGGGAGATGATAGTTATGATAGTTAGCTGGTTGATAGTTATGATAAAGAAAGGTAAATTCTGTGAGTACAACTGATTGAACGTTTAGCTTCTTTAAGCTATAGATTTCGCTCATTTTTAGAAACACGTACTACTTGTTTGCAAGTTTTTGTATAACGTTTACAATCTGAATGATAATTTCAAAAAAGGAATAATCTTGTTGTTGGACAATTATAATGCAAGGCAAACTTGTTATCCTTGATCTCCAGACACGTTTTCTTAACGTCTCTTAGAAACTAATTAAACAGAATGCCGTCACAACAAAGTTCCATTTAAAAAAAAGCTGTAAAGATAGTGACCGAAAACACTGCACAGGTTACAATAGTCGCAACACTGCACTGTTTATATACAGGTAAATTGACCACTGGGCCAAATCCATCTTACACCATTTTACCAGTGCACAAATACCTAAATCTAAAATAAAGAAAAAAGAATTTCAGTTGGATTCACATTAACTCTTTTTTTTGAAATTCGAGACGTTCCATGGTTCACGGGTTGGACACTCTTGATCCAGAAAAATCAAGCAAGTCAACTTTTTTCTTGTAATGCCAGTGGTTCTGGCAACTTACAAAAAGTATGCTGTAGACTATTCTGAATTATATAATTTTGACTATATCTCAGGAATATTTGATAGCAACGGAGGGCTAATTGAAAACATCTCGAAGTATTGATAGGAAGTCGAATGATTGGAACTTGGAAGTACTTTCTTGGTGCTTTGGAATTTGGATGCATTTGCCATACACCCTGTACGATATATCAAGGCTATTTTTGGATTGGAAAAGGGTTATAAAGGGAATAAGAAAGCTCAACGTGTTTTTCTCTTATGTGAAGATATTTTTGGAATTTATAAAAAGCAATTGTGGGCGTGGTTCCGAGTGTTTCTGTTCGTCTCAACTGTGCTGGGCAGGGTTAAACTTTTCTATGATGTTGAGTACACTTTTGCGTCAAGGAGTATGTATGGATGGCGATTGGTAAAACTGCTGCAGAGGACGTTGACGCTCTTCTTCCTGTTGTTGGATAGAAATTGGGGAGGTGGGAGATCCCGTCCCTCACTTGGAATTGTTATAGTTGGATATAAGGAGTTATGTTATTGCAATCTATATAAAATGCAACGGGAAACAATTTTTCTATGAATGTTTTGCCATCTATCAGCAATCACGAAGCACGTTGATTTGTAAAAAAAAATGTGTTTTTCGATTCTAGCAATGGAAAACAAGAAAGGTCGTGTAATATTGCATTCTCTATTTCTTGGTAATTACAATACAATACTATGATATTACTATCCATGGAATTCTGTGTCGAAATGCTTGACTTTGAATAAAGAATGTCGCTCTTGGGGATCCATAGATTAGGGAAGGTTGCAATATTAGCAAAATTGACGTAAAGTACATTCTTGAAATACATTCTTGCATTGAACTTTCTTTAGATCTAATGATGGAAGGCCATGCATACGAACTTACGATGGGGATATACACATGTACATACTTATATACTGTACATCAGATTTGCAATCTTGCTCATTTGGTATGGCCTTTCCAAGGTAATCGCAGACAAATGTAAAGTGTGTGGATTGCCCCTTTGAAAACCACAATAATGCTGTCCAATGCAAACCACATTTTGTATGGCCTGTGGATGATGTTATAAATATTGAAATGGCCCTTGGCAGTACTAGAGATTTTAAGTTTGTTTAAGACGCCATCATTCATCTGATATGGACTTATAGTGAAAACTGAGGAGCATTGAGACATTTTTTTTACTGAAACATTTATTTGCGCATTCATTAATTGTCGTGTTGATCTAAAATTTAAGGATATGCTGTTTAACTAAGTACATGGCATTTTTATGAAGCAAATTCTACCAAATCGTTCCTTGAAAAATATGCATGTAATGTAAATACAGTAGAACTTGTCTAAAAGCATACTCTTGGGACAGGTGACAAGTATGCTTTTAGACAGGTTTATTATACACGCAGGTCCTAAGTTGGCACCGGCACATTTTATGCTTTTAGACAGGTTTATTATACACGCAGGACCTAAGTTGGGACCGGCACATTTTATGCTTTTAGAGAGGTTATTCATTTACGCAGGATGTATTTAGACGTGTTCTACTGTATACGCAAGTTAACATGTATTTAGAGAATGTATCTAATAAAATGCAGTGTATGCCCGCAGATCGTCTCCTTGTATACAATATAAATCTATAAAACTAAGGTTCAATGTAGATGTTCCATAGTTCATGTGGTTGCAACTTGCACACGTTTCAAGAATATTTTCCCTGAATGATTATCTTATTAGGACCGAGATCAGAACAGTTTTATGAGCAATTTTGTTGGCATCCCCCATTCCACAGGACTATGCATAACCTAGTTAAAGGCTTTAAGGAGATTAAGAAAAATTTGTGTTAATGAAGTACACGCTTTACGTTTGTTAAAACGGTTCACGAATAGGTGCTTTTCATTATCTATAAATGACATAAAATACTAGGGGAGCACGTGAAGGGTGAGCATGACCATGTTTGATATCAGCATACAAAATTGTGGAACGATTTCTGAGAAATATCCCAAAATTGCCATATTTTAGAAATCTGTCAATAATATTGCATTATTTTGAAGGGGGAAAAAGACTTAAGGAAATTTTTGATTTTTTATGCTTTTCGTTATTTGGAATTAGTTTTAATATTTCAACCATGCTGCTGCTATATCTAAAGCCTTGCCATCTATCTACCTTAGATAGCGAATCAGTAAAAGTAGCATGCCCCTCATTATTAATAACTTTAAAATGTACATGCTAAAAACATCTGCAAAAGAATACATAATTCCAACAATCTTTCACATTTAACATATATTAATACCCATTTGATAACTTTAAGACCTTATATTCAAAGGCATTTTTCAACCCAACATGCATCACATTTCCATACTATGTAATACCTCAACACCTACATGGACATGCTTAAAATAATATTATTATTGTACAGACATCCAAAACCCACTTCCACATATTTCCAATAATGATAAAATTGAAAATTACATTCTAACAAACTGTTTCGAACCACGCATATGATCCATTTATGTACATATAAACAGATTAGTGATCATGTATAATAAAGTTGAAAATGCCTTAAACAACTTAAACAATTGAAAAGAAATATAAACTATTCCTGACCTTTGGACATGTTACACGTGGGTATATAGTTGACTCAGGTGTTCTTAATTAATACAGTTAGTGGATTCTGGTTAAACGCTGCACATATGACCTAGAACACGTTGGACACTATAAGTTAGCTGCCCCAGATTATGAGAAATTTCATCATTCGCTTGTGTGGGTATAATTTAGTGGTCGGGGTATTTATCTTTTCTAACAGGCTCTTGATTTTGCCATTATCTGGGATTGGTTTGTTAGCGTTTTAAAACTCCCATCCATTTTAATTTTTGGTCGTGCGAGCTGCCATATACTTAAGCCTTGTGTGTGTGGTTTTTTTTTTTTTTTTTTTTTTTTTTTTTTTTTTTTTTTTTTTTTTTTTTTTTTTTTTTTTTTGATGTAGTGTGCTCGCGTATATTGACTATAGCGTGTAAAAAATAAGAGAAAATTGATGACTGAGGACGAAAATAGTCTCGGTAGCGCCACCACCCCCTCGAGGTCGGCTTTCTTATGATAAAACTTTACACTGTAAAATAAATAATTAAGAAACGACGAAAGAGCATTTCAGGGATTTGAACTAGATTCATCGAGGACGAGGGATAGAAGTTCCAAGATGAGCTCAAATATATATACGAGAGCATTTTGAGATAACAAAAACAACAACCCGAGATTTGCTGGATTTGGGATACAAGTTGAAATGCAAGTGCAACGTTTTGCTACTATATCTTCATAAAGCACAAACTTATAGCAGATAACCTCCAGAGACTGCGAGATCTACGCTTTATCGTTGCTGTACTTTTAGATTCAGTAATCTTACGTTTCCCATCACCTCATTGTCTTGAAGATGAACTGGCTATGTTCGAAAATTTTAAATATCTCTAAAAAACATCAACTTGAGGTAGACAAAATAATGTGTACGGGAAGAATTTTCGTCTAGAAAGTGTTTTTCTTGGCTACATTATGAGAACTTGAGTTAACAACGATGGATTTTCTTCTTTTATTAATTTTGGTTATACACTGGGGAACTTGTGTCTGTGAGAATGGTAGACAATTTTTCTAGACTGGTAGAAACTTTCAAGTCTTACCCAAGGAAAAGCCAAGGCAAAAAAGAAGTCCAACATCATAATCATAATTAATTAAAAATGAAATGTGCATGGAGCGGTTGGTACTTTTGTATCATCCCAGACCAATGTTGGGCAGTAATTGAGTACGTTGAAGAAATTTGAGTAACGAGTAAAAGAGTACAGAGTACAAACAGTTATTAAATAAAAATGTAGTACATAAAACGTATGAATACAAAGCAATTGATTACAAAAATGTTCTTATAGGTATACAATGGTTGATTACAAATATAAATGTCCTTGATTATTAACATCTGAAATTTTGAGTACCAATGTAATCGAATATGAATGAAACACTAAGCCAGTAAGTACTTGAGTACAATGAATAATACACTCGAGTAACACAAATAAGCAACTTGATATGAGGGTCATCCTTAAAGCTACTATTAAATAAATGTATCCTAATTTTTACATTTCTACTTATGATAACCATGTCCACTATAACCTATGTCCACTTTTGCTATTAATGCATCCTTTTTTACCCTTTAATTATTTAGATTTTGTTCACGTCTAAGAGAGTTTATTTTGTATTCTCACTATCATTACGACTAACATTAAATTAAGTTCCTAAACGATACTTTTTCAATCCATCGTACTCGTAATCAGTATTCATATCCATGAGTACAATTTTCCCAAGTCTGATTACGAGGCTATTTGTATAGTATTCATTTCATATGACTACTGATTACATGTACTCTACTCATAATCCATTGAAATCGTAATCAAGTACTGAGTAGTCTCCTACTCATGAGTGTATAATTTACCCGAGTCCGTCTCAGTCTACCAAAATAACGTAAATGCCTACCATGAATGGAACTGTATGGATGTATGTACATGGACCTAACCTAACTTAAGTTAATCTCTGGTAGTCTGGGTTAATGCGAAAGTACCCAAGTGTTCATATTATTTTAACACTCCACCTAGGCTAGCATTGAAGGAACTCCGTACTGAAATTCTCGTGATTTGTATAAAGAAATTTTGAACTTGTTCAGTTTTTGTGGTAAGCATCGGTGGCGCCATCTTCAACTTGCGACTATGCGTGTTTTTTTCAAAAAATATTTGAAATGCTTACGATGGGGTAAAAGTAAGAAATGAAGGGGTTGTTTAGCCCCTTTGCCTAAATTGCCTTAGAACGAAAGGGGGTTGCGGTACATTTCTAAAAGTAGAAATGCTCTCCCTTTGAGGAATGTGTCTCGTTGCCGAATTTAAAACAGCTGACACACTGCATGCTATTGCGTCACTACCATGTGACAATATTAGAAAAGAACCATTTTGTAGGAGTAATGAAAATGGTACTTCGGTAGACACATTGCAGTGACGTTTAGCTGAGAAATATAAAAATATGGAACGCGTTCTTAAATCCCTGGTGCAAATTTTCGCTTATCTGATCCCATGGTAATGAGTTTATAGAACGCCCCATCATACCTATTATTAACTTTTGAGTATTGTAGGGGGTTTTTTACTGCAAAACTTAACGGTCGTTACAAATTGCAATGGGATTCCTTTTTAACTCTTTATAATGAATGTGTTCTCAGTTTTTATTTTAGTTGAAGGGCGGCTGAGAATGTCACTTGGGGTAACATTATACGGCATACACTTAAAAGCAAATAAGTTTTATTTGTATTTTCGATTTCTGACTTGTTTCAACAGTGTTACAAAACAATTTTTGGTTCCCCTTAATGCTATGTCAATAATATGCTTATGGAGCTCAGCCTGCACCTGGCAATTAGGATTGGTTTTAATATGGTTTCTGTGAAAAATTAAGATATAAAAGAACACTGGCGCGTCTGATTTTTAAAGGAACTAACCCGGCCGACTTTAGCCTGAAATCACTACCCCAGGCATCTATAGCTCGGTGGTTCCGCTTATTAAATTTCACGTTATGTGGTCATAAAGTGATATTAAGCTAGTTGTAAATCATTGCTTTCATCCTGCCATAAAACATACAGTTTCACCTCATTATTTATTACTGTACGATTTTCTATAGTTGATATAGCATGACAAACTTGTTGTTGGAGTGTCTTGATTGCATTTGTTTATTTCTGTGTTTTCTTGAGTTGACGATATATTACCAGGGTGTCCAGCAGCTTTGTAATTTGTGTTAACACCAGTTTATACTGGAAATGTTTGTTAATCGAAAAAAAAATATTGTGATATCTTTGAAATATGTTTTGAGTTTTTTTCTTCTCGTTTTTCATTATTATTTTTCAAAATTTCGTTACTTTGATAAGTCATTTTATGATGAAGTCCCACTGTAGGAGGGCCGTATATATTGAATAGTGCGAATTTTCCTCTGTAAAATTGCGTAAAAAATGTATTTTTACGTAAAAACTTTTTTTTTTTTTTTTTTTCGGTAAAGTGCAATTTTTCTAACGTAAAAGGGTGTAGGCCTTGTATATACTATATATTTTTCATTTGACCAGGGCCTTTTATCTGCTCTGCCAGGCACTGGGCATGTGCATGGTATTGAAAGTCAGGCGTTTTAATACAGCAAGATGTCAACAGGGAAAAAATTCCTTTTTAAAGTTATGTTCTGTCTAAATTGGACACATGTTTTTGACCAATGTTTTGTATGTATTTTTTTAACATTTCTTTATGCTTGGATTTCAGATTTTAACACAGTTTACTTTCCATTTTCAGAGACTTTGAGTGGCGTCATCTGTGATCATAATGACAAAGATGAAGATGATAAAGGTAAGATGCTTAATTAACTTATTCCCATTTAAAGAAATGTGCAAGTACCATGTACTTACTAGCTGTTCGTTGCATTTGCGACTTCTTCTCACACCCTAATTCCACCCCTTTTTAGCTGTGGTTTAAATTTAGCTGCCTACATGCTTACATTGCGAAAAAATAATGCTAAAAAGTGCTCGCAACAAACAACAACAACAAGGAACGTTTTGCTACTTCGGATTAGTTAAGATGATAGTTAAATGAAGGACTTATTTTCGTCCTTTGGAAATGTTATCAACCGCTGTCTACTTATTCACCCAATTTCCCAACCTTTTTATGATACAATCATCCTCTGGGGACTTCTGTGTTATGTATACAATTAGTGGGAAATTGTATTTTTGATTTATATCAAGCCGCATTGGAAGAGGTATTACAAAACTGTGGCGGGGATGATTTTCCATCAGTTTGTGGCATGAAGTACAAATTTGCACACGGAATATTTGGTTTTTGAAATATTATCAAAATACAAAGAGTTTTTCTTTTTTAAAGCTCAACAATGAGACTGAAACATTTCTGTTAAATTCTGTGAACAAAGGTTGCTTATTGAACGCCATGTTCTATGATTTACCCCCTGTTTTTATTTTATTTATTTAAAAAACAAAAACAAAAAAAAACGTCGTTATTAAGGTGATTTGCAACTCCCATACCGGCAATACGAAAAATTTAATTGTGATCTTGTTAAAAATTGTTTTGCTCGCAGTTATGTAGAATGAATTGGCCACAAAGGTATGCATGTTGATTTGTAAAAAATAAAACTTTGTAACATTTTTGTGAGGCTGTTAAGGATGTTACAAATTGCCTTAACGTGACTATCTTAGAAGCAATGGTTTTTCAAAAGCATCTACAGTAATATTGCAATTATTATTGCATTATCTTTATCGACTCAAGCCTGGCTTGGCATGAATCGTTGAATCCAATGAACAGCACACGGTTTCTGTGTTTGTGCCCAGAGATGTTTTGAGCTCAGTTTGTATAAATAACACGATATAAACGTGTTTGGCCAAAGACCGCTTGCAAGATGCCAGCCAGCGAGCCTACAATGCAACAGTTGGTTTTGTTGGCATCCATTGAATGAGCGGCTTGCCTCTTGGAAGCTGCAAGTCGTGGGTGGATGCACTTCCACAAATTCGCTCCAATTATTATTTGTGCATGGCGGAATTGGAGCTACGTTGAATTGGCATTCGGCTGATTTTGATCAGAAACTGCTGGCAGAGATGGATCTACTTGGCCCAAGATCGTGCTCGTGACGATTGGGCCAAGGTCGGCCATCGTGCCGGTATACGCAGAGGAAAGGCATGCAGCCAAGGAGTCCGTGGCAGCATGTGCGGACTTTGACAATGGGTTTCTAGGTGGTTTTGGCAACGCCAGAAACACTCCACTCGAATTCTGTTGGCTCGGACTTGCGGTCGTCGAACTTCCACTCCAGATCGTGTTTTTGTCATCATTGCCAGAGTTTTCGCAGCATAACAACAACGTTGGGGTGTTATGATTTTTTGGAAACCTTTCTCGCAGCCGGTCGCCGTGGAGTCGCTCGCAAGGGGGATCATCCTGGATGCACTTTGATTTTTATTTTGGTTGTATTTTGGTAACTGCCTCGATTCGCTTCTGGAAATAGCTCCCGCCCTGTGATCCCCTGCGTCGCGAGCGTGTAAAGGGGTTTCATGCGTTGATTGAAATACGGACGCCAATGATGAATATTATTGCTGGCAAATTCGGAACGAATTCGCACATTAAACGATTCGTACGCGGTATCTGGAGCAGGCCTGAACCCGGTTTATACGTCTTGGAAAAAAAAGCAGGAAGTGTAGGCAATCGATAGGGACCAGAGTTATATCGTGGGCTTTTGCAATGCTCTGGCTATTTGAGAGCGTATATATAGCACGGAAGCCCGTTGCGAAACAACCATATACTAGGGCGGTGCTGTATTTGAAAACTTGTCAATATATTGTGGAGAAACAAAAAGAAGTTATGGGGATGTATGCAGGTATGGCCCATTGTGAAATATGGTTGTGTGGGTCAGTGTTTTTTTTATTCCTGGTTCGTACTGGCGCTTCGTGACACTTCGTGACGCTTTGTCACACTTTGTCACACTTTGTGACACTCGGTCAGATGTCCTTGTGAACATCACTGCATGGTCTTGGGCGTCGCCATAAATAACCAAACCCATGCAAATTAACAGTACTTTAGCTTAGAACCCTATAGGTCTGATATGTGTTGAGTTGGTGAAGATCTGCAGGCGAAAATGGTCACTTATGGATTAGCATGCGACCATTTTGGGAATACATATATACCCTAGTGAAAAAAACAATAGAAACCAATAAAGATTTCTATTAGTTTCTATTGTTATTTGGACACTTTATTGATTTTAATTGTATTCTATGGTTCCTGTATTGACTTCTATTAGCTTCTATTGACTTCTATGTATTGACTGAACAATAGAAAACAATAGAAAACCATAGAAAACAATTGAACCCAATAAAACCAATATAAATTTTCTATTGATACCAATAGAAAACAACGTTCCAATAACAATAGAAATCTCTAATGTTTTTTTTTTACCAGGGTAACCCTGGATTTACAGCGATTGCGACCAGGGTTACTGAAACCAGTGTCCAATGGTTTTACCTGTAATTACTCATATAAGCTCAAGGGAGTGTTGAGACTGTACTGAAGACACAAAAGGTGGTCCAACATAAAGGAATTTCAGATTGTCAAGCTGCTTTGGAAATCGGAAAAGTCGGGAAAGGAACTTTATTTGGTGATTGGTTGTGTGACGGGTCCTTGAATATGTAACGACTGAGTCTTGAATTATGCTTGCATTTTTTCAAGCATATTTACTGGACACTCTGCATTGCATAGATCATGTACACTGCATTTATGTTATTGAGTTACAACTTAATATTGTAGCTGTTTTAAATGTTGAATGGACTACTTAATGCAAAAATAATTGTAGGCGGCGCAAAAACAACATGGCGTCAGTTGTTTTTTTGATGGCAAATGGCACCAGCTGGAGTAAACCTAATTTTAAAAATAAAAATGTAATATCGTCCTCGATCGTAATTTTTTCTCCCTTTTAAAGCTCGTGTCCATTACCACTTATATGTATGACTCCTTAAATAAGCTCGAATAAACAACAATATTGGTCTATGTTAACATTTAGTTTTAAGAGGTTTCTCTAATTGAATGTTTTCCATCAAATACATTTCAGAATATTTGATGATAAACGTACACTTTGCCACGCTCAGCAATGCTGTTTTTAAAGTTTCCTAATAGGATTCTGTTTTTTGACTATGTTATTGAAGTGTCCCAAACCGTCCACATTTAGATTACTTAATTCTGTAAATGGGGGTAATGTCCTCTACTTCTTCTTATATCTTTTTTTTTTTTCTAATTTAAGCTGAGGAAAATATTTTGGGAATGCACTGAAATGGTTTACTTGCCTCAAATCTCTGATAGAATTGAGTAGTATAACCGGTATCGTTCATCTTGGAAAGATGGTTTTCATGATCAGTAAATAACTTGTTTGGTGTGAAACAAACACACCATGTTAAAAAAAAAGTTAGTTACTCGAAACAGTCAACCATTCTTCACATTATAGTACATGTTGATTTTGTTGTGAAGTTGCGAACTCTTTGTAAATTTAGGGCACTGTCATGTGCAATATTTAATCTGGCTCCTATTTTTAAGAAGTTAGGGTGTGAAAAGCCACTGCATTAGATTGTTGGTTGTCTTTTGTTTTTCAATGGATGATTTCTTGATCCCTGATGAGAGCACTTTCGTTGAGCTTTAATTAAATTAATTAATTCACTTGTCTCCATCCAGGTGGCAACTCGTATTGCGCCGTCCCTCGACTCGATACCATTTTTGCCACGGGAGTGTTTTCATCCATCGAACTCTGGAGGCTTTCCAAAGGCAAGTTTTAAAATTCAAACGTAAGATGAATTGTTTATGTCCAAAACTTGAACTTTCAAGAGGACCCAAGGGCCATTACGTATAATGACATTGTCTTAAATTTATAAATGTATGAATATCTGTTTACAAGTTATGGTCAGAAGGAAAAGGACGCTGAATTCAGGAGATTGCATTATAAACCTTTGCTCTCCTCCCAAAAGTGTTTCATTTTCTTATTTACTGTAAAACTATTGCTCCTTGGGGCTTAAACAAAATTTGGCTAAACTAACTTCACGCATGTACCTCGGTCTTCAATATGCACCTGCCATCTCAACTCTAAATACACATTTGGGAAACGTTACTCGAATTTTCATTGAATAATTTACGGAAATTGCAATCTTTTGGCTTATAATGTGAAATCCAGAACAATGCTCGTCCCTCTCGATACCTTAATACGATTTAGGGAATTGAAAACTGCTGAATATTAAATAATTAGTATTTTCAATAAACAATAAGCGTCTTCTTTTAGTCTTTCTCAATTTAAATGTGGAAATTATTGAGCAATACTTTTCTAATTTGTACATTAATTCTTATAATCCTATTTTTCATTAAATTTTAAAGTGATTTTTGGAGCATGCAATAATATTGGCAAATCATCAACATATGGTCAATTGTGCTATATAGCCTTTCGTATTTACTTCATAATATTAATTTTTGTAAATGTAACTGTAAACAGTGTTTTGCATACCATCATCATTCAGTGTTTTGAACATGACTTGTGCAGTGTATAACGGAAACTGATGGTTGGACACAATATGAATTACCACGTCATGGGCAAAGTTTTCTGAAAGATTATAGAGGGTCCTAACTAGATAGTCTGCAAGATTTTTCCAGCATTTTTTTTCTATTTCTTTTAATTAAGAACTTAAATAATCGCGTTGTGTTCAAACACTTTCTCTTAGTACAAATGGGAAAATATACATGTGACACTACTATGATATTGTTTCTTTTGCCTTAAAATTGCATGTCCTTCTAATTATGCCAGTGTCACCTTCTCCCCTATGAATCTCTACTGGTTTTACCTTAGTCACGATGGAACTGTAATATTATATCATCTTGATATATTTAATTAACTAGAGCCACACGATTTTCGTTTGTTTTCTAGCCTCCATTATGCAAGGCCCCAATGGAATGCAATCTCCGCTGACCACGATCAAAATCGAGTCTCCCAGCAACTACTATTGCAACAGTTACACTCCGCCCGATCACCACAGTGGCAGTGCCCTTACGTCCCCCAACGCGGGGGGCCCCGTCCCCCTGCACCGTCCCCCCACACACCAACCTTCTCCCAGTCCCCCGGACCATCGCAACAAGAGGCTACGGCGCATCTCCTCGACTGACGAAGAAATCGACGTAGGAAGGGACAAGTCGGACCTTGGCTATTACGGCCAATCACCGGCCAGCATGAGCAGTCAAGCCAGCTGGCACGGTGATGTCGATCACGGTAAGGGCAACTTTTCAAATTTCATGAGGAAACACTTTTTTTTTTCTTGGGACGATCATTAGCTTTTTGTAATAGTAACAATTTCAAATTGCCATATTGCTAACATGATTTCTGTTTCGTAAAATCCCTGAGATCTGTGTAAAACTAACATGATTTTAAATGTTATTGATAGTCAAAACCACTTGATGATGGAAACTATATATTATAGTCAAAATGTTGAAATTGAAATTCTAAATTAATATCCAACGAGGGGTATTAATCCCTCTTTCGAAATTGCAAGAGGGATTAATTTTGTTTAATTTGTGAAGCCTGAAAAGGCGTTTTGTGACCAATACCTATCAAATTGATCGAGCTACATATGTGCGTGTGTGTATATGTGTGTTAGATTTGTGACGTCAACAGAAATGAAAAATGCGATTGGCTGAGTCCCGGTTTGGGGTGGAGCTATAGTGGGAATGAGATGATGAGTGCTCAGATGATGATGAATCGAATTAATGTGAGTGTGATCATCGGCCAACACTTTTAATTGTTGTCGCCTCCCTAATTGAAATCCTGGATGTGTGGCGTCGTATATATTTGGATGCATGCTTTTGATGTCTATGGCAGCCGCAGCAGCGCACTCTGACGGATCCGATCGTCATGTTTGATCTTCATCATCTCTTTATGCCTCCTCTTAAGTCCTTTTTCTTCTTCTTCTTCTTCTTCTTCATCATCTGCCCTTTCCTCCATTTCTTCCCCCCAAAATGCTCACTTTTTCATCATCAGCAGCGCGCCGGTGTCGTTACTCTGTTGCTAGTGTTCATTATTGCAGTTGTCGTTTAATTGATGTCGGTGTTGTCCTTTTAATTGCTGTTGGGCCGATGGCTTTCTTCGGATCTCCTTTATCGTGTTTGCACACATGTCTGGGCATGCCATGTTCTCTTAAGCTTATTGCCGGGAAAAATCCTGTTCCCACCAATTCCTATATATATATAGTCAATTTGCTGGTCATTGAAGCTGCCTGCATCAGTTATCATCTCAAGTACATGTGGTCGCAATGGGCGTTTGCATGTTGATTGAACACCTTGCTTTATTCCCTTGTAATTCTCTCTTTAACCTCTTTTCTTTAATGCAGTTTACTTTTCTGTCTTATCGTTCAACATGCCTCCAGTTATAGATGCGCTAATTTTAGATGGGGAGCACCTGTAGTGCATGACACAGTATAGAACAGAGGAAATATCCATCAAGGTCTAGTACCACATTTCTTTTAAAACGAGGGATAATGAATAGAGATGGTCAGACACGCACCATTAAATGCCATGAAAAGTTTGACACGTTTAATATGTTTAAAAAAAATTAAATATACAAGGTAGTGGCATAAATGTGGGGTCATCCGGATAATGTATAATACGTGTGTGTGTCATTTAAACCTGCTTTGTACTTTCTACCTCAGTTGGTGTCCAGCAGCGTATTTTCATATGCTAATCATGATGTTAATTATATTCACTTGCCTAAAATGCTTTGCTCAAAATTCATCTAATTATAAGTCAAATTTCAAATCACCTCAATACCCAAATTGATGCATTGTGATGGGGACGGGGAGGGGGATAAAGTAAATATACCTATTTTTTGAGTCTCGGATAAAAGCTCAAAGGACATTTGAGCGTCTGGTAATGTACAAAACCTAAGGCCCAAGCGTTTTCTGATGAAGCATGTGCTTAAAAAGGGTTATAACTATGCCATTAAAACCAAAGTCTGACGAGTGACCTAACCTAATCCAAAAAAGACAACATCCGTACATTATCGGTCTGTCCAAATGGCCTTTGAGATCTTTTATCAAGGATACCCTATTTTTATATTTCAAAAGGTAGCGTTTTGGCTGGAACAAACTATGGATAACATTTAAAATCACATAAAACTGTGACAGCTAGCAAAATTTTGGATGCTCTACATTTAGATTACGGTGTTCATTCTACTTTAGACGATTGCGTGGGAATGGAAAATGATTTCTCTGTGAATCCGCAATTGAATTTTTGTGTATTGATTTTAAATGAATGAAGGAGCTATAATGGAAACCCGAATTGCGGTTGATTTTAAATGTCAGCTTTGTTGAGATTGGTTTTAAGACCCCAGCTTAAATGTCTTCCAAATGTGCTTCGATCAGTTTATTTTGTCCGATTTAATTCGCCAAAACTCATTGATGGCCGCCCAATCCTAGCAGTGGCTTTAACAACCCATCAACATTGAAAGGCTTCTTGAGATGATTCTACTTGTACTAGAGAGCCTGTACTTGACTATTCTATTCGCTTACATATCAGCATTCGTTGGTTTTTATTCTGCTTGCTGTCTGTGCGTATAGCCCCACTGCTGCTGCACTTGTACTGGAATCATTGTTGATGCAATTAAAATAGCCACGAACTGTTTAAGCACATGGCAGGTGTGGGTGAAACTGCCAAGAACCCTTGTACCATTCAGAAGTTGTCTGTCATTTATGCCAATTTTCACAAGTACAGTTTAAAAGTTTTAGATTTTAACAGCTGTAATTAAAACAAACTTTTACTTGGCACCACAAAAATGTATTTATTGAAATGGCACTTTTTAATAAAAGTAACAGTTCAATCTTTTGGATGATACCAACTCTCCCCTCCCAGAATGTTGCCATGTTATTATGGCTCTTCAGTCCATCACACATGTGTGCAGGGGTGCCGCCATCTTTGTGACACATTCCTACTCAACCTTAAGTTTACCATTCCCACTCAACCTTACTTTATATTCCCACTCATCCTTACTTTACCATCTCCACTCTTTACTTGCACCTTACTTCCATAACTTATATAAATGGGTGTGGCTTTATCAGTGCTTGATTAATTTTCTTTCAGCCCGAGCTATTTGAAGGGAAAGTTCAGAAACCAAAACCTGGTGGGGGGATCTAGCAATCCGCAAGTCTATCCCAGTTCCCAGTGCAGTACATTGCTGAGTGCTCGATTCACTCTTATTGTTATATGCTGAATTGAAAATTGCTCAACTCTTTGATCATATCTCTGTCTCTATATTAATAGTTTGTGCTCTTCTGCTCGCGCTTGCTTTTTATTTGCTGATGTCTTCTCTTTCTCGCTTACCATCTTCTGCTGCTTTTTTTTCTCTTCATTTCTGCAAATCTTTTTCCCATTACAGCTTTTTTTGTATTTTTGTATCTTATTTGTCTCATCTTCACGAAAAGATAATCTTATATCGCATGTGCGCTCAAACGGTTCTGTCAAGTTTATACATTTTATTTGACGATATTGATGCCAAAGTTTGAAGGATTTGACAGTTTTAAGTAAATGCAACTCATAATCCAAGCAGGAAGCCAGCAATGAAAGCGTTTTCAACGGTATCTTCATGGTATTTTCATCTTGGAAGGCCACATCACAGGCCTCAATTATGATGGTGTATGGATCGCATCCTAAGTTCGTCTCGTTGTAAAGGACACAAAGTGTTTAATTATAATTCAAAATTTTACATGCTTTAATATTATGTTAACACATTCATCAAAAGAATTCTCCCAGACTTTATCTTACATGCCTAAAATTCTATACGATTTCAAACAACTTTGACTAGGTGTCGATATAATTGTTGGTTTTGTACATGTGTTTTATATATTTTTATAAACTTGCATTAACTTGGGTTTAAGTTTTTTATGTGTAAATGCATTAATACTTCCAGCAATTCTATCAAAGATTAAAGTATAGTCAAAGGTCCACTAAATGTTTATGATAATTAAGCAATAGATTACATCCTGATTCCATGATGAAATTATTTAAGCCAGATCAATGGTATTGTATTGTGTTTCTCGTACTATAAAAGTATAAAATAAAAAAAATGTTGCCCGCTTGTATAGAATTGGGTACCGAAAGGGCAAGGATATAAAAAACCTTACGTCTTGCTGGCCCTTGTTTTGGTGCCATTAATGAATTTATTTTTTCTCCTATTACAAAATATAGTTCATAAATTTGATACTACATCCAATGAAAAATTAGACTAAATAAATGTGGCAACTTCACATTTCTTTATCTGTGTTTTGAGCTCTGGCAGAAATCAAAACTAGAAATAAAGCTGTAAAAATTGATTCCACATTTTTTATGAATTCGTATTTTAATCTTTCGAGTACTTTTTGCCATCTCTTCAATAATAAAAATGTGTTGGTGTCCTTTTATATGTTTTGAGTAATTGAGTTTGTTTCATTAAATGCAATTTTTTGCCACATCATAACACGAACTCGTGAATAATCAATGTAACTTGTTAAAACCCAGTTGTGCAAGTTCATTTGCGAGGTTTTTTGATAGCAGCATTGGTAATGTGTGTAAGCGAGCAATTTTGCATAAGAGCATTAATTAATATTAGAGACAGCGTAATATTTGATCATTCCACTGCCTGATGACCAAAGCCGCACCTATTGTTTTGATTTTCAGGGCACGTACCTGCACCCGATCCCGTGCACTCTCCCCAACACCACCACCACCATCACCACCACCATGACCCCGGGTCCACACTTCTCATAAAAGTGAAAGGTGAACCCTGCAGCAGCGGTTACACACCCGTCCATAACTCCAACAGTAGTAACAGTGGAGAGATGAGTAGTCATCAGCACGGGGGTCCACCCACCCCCACTGATGCTACTAATGCCACTGCTGCAGATGCATCTGACGTCATTCACCCCCTTCGGGTGGTCGTGTCACCTCACGAAAGAGAAGGTAAAATACTACACATAACGATAATATGATTAGTACCTGTGTGGAGATAACACCTTCATTATCAGCTATTTCTGTCGTTGCTTAATTTTCTTTTGTCCACACCGCACCACCACGAATCCGATGAATCGGAATATCGAAGCTTATAATATTTGGTGTTTTTTAAAATTTTTTTTTTTGTAATGCATGAAACTGCAAGTTATTGATGTCTGCCTATATCTGTGTAATAATTCTGAAATGTAGATTTCCAGTGCCAAGTTTAAGGCTGCCAATAAACCATTGGCACACTGTGGTGTGCGTATTCGAGCAGGTTTATAGATACCATTGCCAATCTCGCACAAATAACTTGCATGAACAATTTTAATCACTGATTTTTCGGTTAACGTTTATGACATTGGCCCTTTGGTCAATGCTATTCACCATGCGCTGAATGGGCGACAAATAGACATCCGAAAAAAGAAATGAAACAAAAATATTAATTTCCAACAATAGCAAAAGAACAGTTAAAAATTACCTGTTTATCCAAGAAATGAAAAAATATTAATTGACAGCAATAACAAAGAACAGTTAAAAATTACCTGTTTACCTTTTTTATGTAATATCAGAATTAAAACTTTGAGTCTTAATTATCAAATATGTAATTGACATACCCAAATAATTTGTGGCTGATATCAATATGCAGTTGAAGGACACGTGCAAAATTCAAATCAAAAGAGGTTTTAATTTGCACTCACTTTATTTTAATGTCAACCAATCGCGTATGATAATTGAACTCGTTATTTGTTTAGTCACTTTTCCTGTATTAAACAAGTTGGTGTGTTCTGCATGCACCATACATTTCTCTCTCGATGTCTAAACGTTTCTGTATGCCTTTTACATCGATGTATTATGTTTGGTTCAACGGCTTTAATGTGTCCCTTTTATGCGTATATGCGTCGTCTGTGCTAAATATCTCTCGTTTTCTGTGCCTACATTTGCCATCTCATAATACGTGCGTTTTGTTACTTGTAGGAATGCCTTCCCATAGTGCAATGGGTGTGCACGGTTCTCCAAGTGGTCTGGGTGGACCACCTTCTTCCTACTATAGCACCAACCCTTCCAAATACCAGGAGAATGGGCATGACACCTTCTCCGATTTTGTCACCCTAGTCTGTCAAGAGGCGCAAAACTCCAGCAATAGCTCACAGGCAGGTGTATTGGACACAATTCCAACAAATGTGTACATTTCCCTACAAATGTGTGATGTAAAACGAGAAGCGGTGACTATTGTCTTATCAGCGAGTGTTCTTTTATTTTTATAGTCCAGCCCAGGAACGCCTACCATGCGGAGTCCAAATAAATTGAATCAGTTCTACAGTAGTTCCATGCTACCTCCTCCCCCACCCCCACCAATGGCACGGCCTGTCACTATAATTAGGACCGCAGGTATGATGTGCCGATTTCTCTCGCATGTATTTCCAATTGCTCTTCTCTTCTTAGAGTGCCCTTTTGCAACTAGTATGTCAGTTATGTGACTTTATTTCTGTTTTAGATTTAATCGCTGCCACGGCTAGTCCACCATCCAATGTTCCTCCTAATTCTGGTTCTGGTAACGGCAATGGCGGAAGCAATGGATCTAATGGAAACGATGCTGGAATTGGTCACAACGGCCCGAATTCGAGAGGGGATAGTCGAGATGATCCTTCCCCGCCACCGACATCATCAGGTTCGTTGTTTAACTTCCTAAAGCGGCTCTCTATTTTTGCTCTACAAATCTGAGAGAATTATGCTTTACGGATGAGCTTTCCAAACGATTTTGTGGTTCTATGACATCTAGGCTAATGTTAAGATTGAACTTAGAATAATCAATTATTAAAATCTTTATCATAATTTTCTATAACAGGGTGATCCAACTTTTCATACCTAAAAAGCCGCAAGAGTACTTCGACACATAACTCGAGATGCACAAATAGTTTAATTTCCATATTTTATATATTTAATACACACAATTAATGTTCAACTTTTTATTCCGGACTCGAGGCACTTATGTAAAGATTTTTCTGTAACAAACATTTGAACGTTCAACAAGAGTACAGCTTTATGTAAATAATTAAGTTGTATTATGTAAGCAACAATACAACATAATTTTTGAAAAGTTTTCTTGAGTGGTGCCGAGAGTTGCATGTTGGACCACCCTGTGCTATAACTAAAACATGTGTTAACATTCTATTAATACTTGATTAACTGAAAAATGAAATGCCACCCTCTTACCTTATATGATGTCTGGTAATCTATACTGTTTGTGTCTTAAAACACCAGTTTTTGTACTGTGTGGCATAAATTGAATGGAGCATAAATGATCTTTTAGAAAAATGCGTTTTCCCCTAATTCGTTATTTGTTGTTACTCGTTTAGGTGGTTCAAGCAGTGGCGGTAGTGCTGATGTTACGCCAGTTAGCCGTTCCGTTTTGTCTAGTCCCTTCTCCACGGGACGGTCAGAATATGCCTTCACACATATACATCCTCAGTCTGGACAGGTAATTTTTACTTCTGATAATTGTATATTATATATATCATGTTTGCTTAGAATCGTATAACCATTCAAAAGCATATCCTCACTGTTGCTAAACGAAGTACCTCCATAAGTCTCGTTCTATTATAAACATGTGCACTCTTTTCGGTGTACCTTCGCTCGTTGATGGCGTGTTGTTGCACTGAGATGATATTTTTTACTTGATCCAGGAATAGCACCAAAGTGTAGTGCTTATAAAAAAGGAAAGTTGCCATCTTGCGAGGGAACTTTCTTTCCTTTATCAGTTTCTTGGGTATTGCAATGGTTTAAGTTCGAAAAACAGTTGTTTGTTTTGAAAATTTAATGGCGGAGAAACTCTTGCTCAATTTCCTTTTATGTATTTATTTTTGTTGGCTTTGGATGCTAATGTTTACAAATTAAAATCAATAACATTGAATATCCCTTTTCAGGAATTTGCAAACTTGACTTTTTTTCTTCCTTCCCCCATTTCACCTTTAACATTTCTTAACCTCTTTTTTTTTAACTAAATGCTGCTTGTAGCAAAGGAAGTTTTAAACTTTCGTTAACTCATGATAATGTACTGTTTAGTACTGATTGCTTGTTACTGGAAAGATATGGAATGGGGAAGATATTTAGTTGTTCATAAATAATGAACTTAGTTTTATTGTATATAAAATGATCGAGTAGTGCATATTCGCGTTTTTTTTTTAGGCATTTGCCATACTTTTAAAACACCATTGTCCATCTGACTGACATGTAGTGATCAACATGACAATCTTTGTTCTCGTTTCTTTCCAGCTTTTCACGTATCCAAACATCAACTCTGTGAGTATGAGTGCCATGAGTGGCGTCATTAGTCCCACTAACCTGAGCTTATTCACTTCACCCGTGACCACGCCTCGCACCACGCCTCGTTCGACCCCTGTTCCGCGATGGAACGGTCCTTTCATGACCATGGATGACAACGTAGATTATGCCATGATGGCTGGTCTTATTCCTGGGGCAAATCCAGATGATCCACCACAGCTTATAAGTGAAGGTAAGCTAGGCAGATTTTCTGTAAATTCAAAAATGACACATGCGGGTGTTGTTATCCGTTGTCAGACGTTAGGCATGTCTATTTGCCCATATGAAAAAGTTTCTGCAGAATTCTGCACATTCTGCAGAAAAAATTCTGCAGAAAATCATGTGGAATTCTGCA
>JAQGBW010002129.1:0-21294 GCA_034698625.1 Julus scanicus
CCTCGACCTGGGAGCGAACCCAGCATCTTAGGATCGAGAGGCAAGCACGTAACCCACTCGACCATCGGCGTCGGCATTCGGATATGGTTAGAAGTTGCTCTAGTTCCTAAATTGACATTTCTGCTGATGTAAATCCAAGCCAGCATCCGGTTCCATTGCTGCCGCGTTAAGCCACCCCGTGAAAGCTTCCATATCTGCCAAGAAAGACGCTAGAGGGCTTCGCTTCCGGTTTCTACAAAGTTCGATAAGGAAAAACCTAGAAAAGCAAACTTATCTGGAGTTGCTTTTAGATTTGACATCACCGTCTTACGGAATGGATCCGGTTCCTGATCTGCCCTAGGCGTTAGGACTTCCTGACGCTTAATTGGATCCTTTTAATTTAATTTCCACAGAAAAACGGGACTTCTGCTAGAGGGCTTAACATAGTTTTTGGCAGACAGCTTTCCATATCTGGCCATATATAATTTTCTCTTATTGGATGAATTAATTACTCCTGCCCTGTATGCGATTACCGATTTACAGTTTGAGCTGTTTGGACTCCATCGAAAAAAAGCCTGATCTGGGTGTGTTTGACCCAAACTTCTCCAGTCTTGATGAAGACCTGGTGGAGAATTCCATTTGGCGTTGAGTAACCGCTTATAGAATGGATTTTCTTTATAGCCACATTGACAAAACAGATTCAATTTGATACAGTTTGAATAGAACTTTATTCCAGATATGGTCCCACATATTCCGCAGCCCATTGCGAGTTTATGTAGCGTGGGGAATTGCATAGAAAAAGTTAATACCATATATAAAAGAAAATTCATATTATAGAGGTAGCCCTTCTGCCTGCCTTTCCGAACACGACAACTCTCGATAGCTACTCTCAGAATCCAAACAATTATTGACACGTCTCCCTCACTTCAGTAGTTATATATTAATGGGACATATTATTCATTCGAGGGATATGGCTCACCATAATCAGGAAAGCGAGGTGACTGCTTGTCGAGTTCGATGTTTCTTAGCACCTTAGCTCGAGGGACGTAAAGGAGTACGAGGAGGACCGTTGCCATAGTTCGACTTGGGCCTTGGAGAGTGATCTGATAAATCTTACAACTGCAAGTAACTTACAAGAGCAGGGGTCCGAGAAGTTGGTTAGAGGTTTCATGGCACACAATTTCGAAGTCCTGCGTTACATTTAATTCAGTCTTTATTCAGCATTTTCATGACAGTGACATATAAAGTTACAGTCCAGGAGCACATGCTCTGACTGCCTAAAAGTTCAAGTTAGCTCTCCCTGTCTTTACAATGATTTGGGAGCCCTTATGTATGGTCCCAGAATCTCTCATGACAGGTGACCAATAGGGTATAGATATAGATTGATATACTCCTTTGAAACTGAGGGTCCAAGAATAGACCAATGCACTTCAGTGTGCCACTCTGTTCATTCCCCTACTTACATGCAGCGGGGAGCACAGCAGTATCAAGCAGTGTGTCCGCCATACGGCGTGCCCTATACCATTCCACTAGTCTGTTCTTCAGTATCGGCAGGTTAATGAGAAATTCCTCTTTATCGCTGAAACCCAGGATTTCACCCAGGGATTTTTCATTTATGTAGCAGGGTACAGGGCCAAAAGCCGGGCATACTTTGATAACATGTGCAATATCTTTGACTGGAGCCTTGCACATTGGGCATTCCTCTGACTTTCCACTCCAATGTTTCAATCTGGAGCCAGTCTCCAAAGCACCTGCCCTAGCCTTAAACAAGAGAGCACTACCCAGGGTGTTATCATAAATATCCTCCTTCCCGATCCGGGTCTTGGCACTGTAGACACCAAGGGTGCTTTTGCTGGATACACCTTTTCTCCACCGTTGCAGGCTTTTTAGTTTAATTATTTTGTCCACTCGGTGATCCCAGTCGGTCTGGGTACACGGGTATTTTATATTCCCTTGCAGTAGCTCCTGATGCAGCTTCTTTGCCTGTCGGAACCAAGTAGTCTGCCATTGCCTCGAGTTGCCATTGATATACTCGGTAAAAGGTCACTAAGGAGCAGAGTAGGTTAATCCCTACTTAGCTTTTAAACAATGGTGGTGGATATGAAGGTTGCAATATCCAGCTCATCAGTTAGTAGAAATAACCTTACGCCTCGAGCACGACTTAGTTCTAAGTTAGGTTCTTTTCGTTTAAACATGTAGATATGCTAGTGATTTGACTAGGCTTAATGGAAGTCCGATGATGGTACGCTTTAAAAATTTATTAGTTGATAATCAGCATGGGCTCAGAAAGGAATGCAGCTGGACCTGTTTATTCATGGTATCCAAAGTTCATTAAACAATGGTAAGGAAGACGATACCTTTTCACATTCTCAGGTAGTAGCTCACTTTTCTCGCAAAGGTATGTCCCTTTGCGATAATTCTGGCTAGCTTCTCTCATGCGGATGTTAAAGCACAAAGGGCTCTTTTAATATTAAGTTAATATGAAATATTGATGTTAAGCCAAGAAAACAAAAATGCAAGTTCTGTCATGAATATTAACGCGCCAGATTAAATTTCTCCCTTCGTTCTGCCATCCAAAATCGTTGTAGAGACGAGAGACCCTTACGGAGGTATACGTTCGGAGAAAAGCCCTATTTACTCAAATTCTGCGTCTGGATACATATGCAAATTTCATTAACGTTTGCGCTTTCTTGAATTAATCAGGCCCTCTAGGAGTGTTCGGAAAATGGTAAAAGCGAAGCTACGCTACGATGGTGACCTCGGGGCACTTTTCACTCGGGGCACACTTTTGAATTTAAAATTTAATTTAAAATTCAAATTACTACTAGAAGTTTACTCCAGTACCGCTGATGTTAGAAATAATTCTAGCTTCGTGCTTCAATCGGCACCATCGTCTTATGCACTGAAATTTCTATTTCGAACGATGCCACCGATGTTAACAAAACTCATATTCGGTCAAGGCGTGACACGCTTCTACGCGTACATTCTCGGAAGGAAATATTTTACGAGATTGGCACATGACTGAGAGAAGTGGATGTGGATGCGTACGCTGCGAGTCTTTTATGTGGAGAATAAATGCATGAATTCGACGGCGTGCGATATAACTAAGCCGTAGATGACGATACAAAATATTTTTATCAAATATATATGGAGTGAAAAATAGGAGAAAAAATGTTGTTCGCAGTCCTCGCGCCGCAGCACATATAAAAGCAAAAATGACAAATTGGGCATTAAGAATGCCACCCAACTGTTTCGTGGTACATCAACTAAAAACACACTCCAACCGAGCATTAATGATTAAACATCCAATTTTAGGGGAATTTCGCATCGCTACAGCGACTGAAAACGTATTACTCACCGGTTTGTTCGCTGTCTTGTTCGCTATGCTCATCTTCGAAGTCGTGCGATATCCCCAAGTAATTACTTTCATCTTCGGTGAAGTACAGATTGGCGCTGTGGTGGCGTCTCGATGGCTGAAAAAGAAAGAACAAAATACAGATTACTTAAAAGGCATTGTCGCATCTGTGAAATACTTGGGAATCACCATCACTAATGATGTTTATTCAAAACGGGTAATCTCCCATTTAACCTCCATTTGTGTGGACACTGTGCAAACGCAGCATGTTCAAGGAGGAACGTTCACGAAGGCTAAAATCTTGTTATTGGTGCAAAAGCAGAGAAGGTGGAACCAGTCAGAGAACGGTACATCGCATAATAGCGTAATGATCAGGCCAGTTGGAAGGAGATAATTGATTGGCGATTGGTCACTCCAAGAAGCATAGGCCTAGACAATGTAGTCAACTAAGGTGCCCATGATCGAGGATCATCCACGAGCAAATGGGGCAACAGAAAGGTATAATCAGACATTAGCTAACTCTTTATCACATTATGTACAACATGCAGAGTCAGAGAGACTGGGACTCGCGGATTCCTTATGTAACAAGTGGATGCTACCGCAGGATCGGAAGGCTAACACTGAAGGGGGTACCGAATTTCAGTCGGTCTTATCAGAAATGCAGAAAAAAAAAAATGAAGAAACTGAATTATGAACTTGTAGTCCTACGTTAAAAAAATACTCGCGGCTGTGCCACCGAAACCGAACGATTTCGCTCCAAACAAAAGACCATCGTAGAAAAAGTAATATTGAAAACTACGCTCTGAGGCCAAGTCTCTTGTCTTTCCTAATCTTTAAACAGCCAAAAAAAAACTTTTGAAAAATCCAATTATTCGCGTTTCGCTTCTTTATATTTCTTCGCGTTTCCGTTTCACGGAGAGCTAAAATCGATGAAATTTCATAGGCAAAAAAAAAACTAATTGTTGAGGCTGAATTGCGATGATTAACTTATCTGTGCACGAATAATTAGCGAGCAAATCTTAGATTAGAGACATCGTTAATCATGTTTCAAAGAGAAATTCCCTTAGGCATTACTTTATGTTGGCAAGACGATTGAGTGTTAAATTTACTCCAATTTGACTGAACTCCGAAGACTGTCTTAGTCATCATACTGGTGTGTTAAACATCTAATTTTATTTTTTAAATGCACTTGAAATTAAGATATTCATCTGGAAATGCATCTGTTTTATACATTTTTTATATCCCGAGTGCATACAGGGTGTTTTTTGAATTAAAAAAACTTGTCCCGTTGGCAATTCGCAATCACATGTGGTTAAAAAACGATGCGGCCCATTTCAGCATTAATGTGCAGCAGTATCTCGATGCCACATTTAAGGTCCAATGGGTTGGTAGAGGAGGGCCAGTTGCATGGCCTCCTAGGTCTTTGGAGGTTTCCAGACCACCAAGAAATGAAGTTGTTAAATGTTGGATTATCACGAAGGGTAATTATATATAAAACAGCATTTCTTAAATGTGAAATTATCATAAACTTAATTAGAAAATTAATTAGATTAACATTGCACGTTGTTGTTGGTGAGCTGATGAGGGAGAGACGTCTCACCTCGTTGAGAGCTGGGGGCCAAGAGAGTGCCTAAGGGTGTTGACCACTACGTCAGCCAGATGGCCTTGGGCAGTGTCCCTGTTGCTGTTGGACGTCGTGACGTCACCATGTCCGCTGGGGAGCCAGAGCCGCCACAGGTCTTTATATTTATCGAGTCTTGATTACTTACTATCGAGACACCTAAATTCCTTAGTGTATGAAACACCTGCGGATTCACTGGAGGATCTTGTGACCAGATTTGCAGTTGCAGCTGGTAATGTGAATGACATTCCAAACATCTTTGAAAGGGTGCCACAACCCATGCTTCGACGTTGCGAGGCTTGTATCACTGATCATGGTCGACAGTTTGAGCATTTATTGTAAAACAGTCTAATAAATTGACTGAATGTACGCTACGTGCGTTGCGGACATCTCTCCTTGTAAGCTAATAAATGGTGAACAGTGGACCCTAGGTTCATCTATGACACTCGTTTCTTTTTGGTTACTCTAACGCCAGGTGAAGCTTGCACCATGAATTCTAAAACACCCTGTATACAAGAAACGATTTTCTGAAATGCATCTTAAAATTATTACCAATTTAATTGCATAATTACTAAACAGTTTACAAATTGTACAGTTAGCATCTTCATAGTTCTAAGAATCACAACTTTTAAAAAGCACAACTTTAAATGTTAATTTTAAATTAAATTACAAATGTCTATAGATTTGAATAATAAATGTGGTTACTTCACGCAGTTCTTGGCCGTGAAAGGAAGCAAAAATTGGAAATAAAAAAGTGCACGCATCAAGAAAAAGATTGCGGCAATCTAAAATAAATCTCCGAGGGACAAGTTATACCTCTAAAATAGAGCTTTTTTCTGCAAATAAGATAGTTTTTTAATCAAACGTGTATGTCATGTTTTCTCCATTTCTCCAGAGGATTACGTCTTTGAGGGTCTCTTTCTTTCTCTGCTCTAAAATTTTTCAAATTTCATCTCAGGTAGGATTCTTCCGGTAAGTGCAAACACTGCGAAGTCGAAGTTAAAGAAGATGCAATATCTAAAATAAACAACGGCTGAAAAATCGATGTTGGAAAAGCTGTTGAATCTTTTTCGGAGTTTTCACCGCGAGTTTCACAAAAATTAAACACAAGGTTTTTGGCTTTTTAGAAGTATGAAGTCGGTAATAACATCAACCCTCAATATGTAATGTAAATGAAATATCAATATTTGGTAAAGACGTTAACCCGCTTGGAAAATGCTATTTACCTCTGTCGCGCAACTTTACTCGCCGGGTAGCGTAAGAATATGCCGGTGGGCCGGAGTCTTCCAAATCTTTCGAGTAGTTCTTAAGCAGATTTTTTAAGTAGTCTTATACGTGTAACCTGAATTATTTGGCGGGCTTCTTGTCCCTTCTTGTTCAGTCATTCGAGACACGAAATCTTCCCGCGTGATTTAGTGGCGATGCCGCTATCTGCTCTCCTCTTCATTAGATCCCCTACCCATTCCGCTGAGCCTCCGCACTGCATCTTTCAACTACATCAGTCTCTCGCAGCTTTCCATCTTTCAACCCTCTCCTCCATCAATATTCTCACGGTGCTTTCAGAGGGGAGGATGGTTACGAGAACTGCTGAAGACCAGTCATCTTCGGGAGGGAAAGCGGTCCCTCGTCGTTGGAGTTAGCGTGGGAGAAACAACAGTACAGACCAGATAGTATAATGCTGGATGATGATGATGATAATAATCAAAATTCCATCATTCTTGGAAACATTCATCGCATCTATAACAGTCGCAACACTATGCCAGAGACCCAAATTCAAAATCTGAAGAAACATGGAAAAAGTACTTCCGGTGGATTTGATAAACAACAATAGTTCTTGCCAATTTCGATCTGGATACAATATTGTTATGTCCATCTATTGGAAGATATGTCCATCCACGGCAGATATGCCATGTGATGACTGCATTTATGCTGTTTACCGTAATCATTTCCACAGCGATGAAGGAACATAAGTGATCATAAACTGATCAACCGCTATATTACGAAACTGCGATGTGTACAAAATAAATTGATAGTACAACCCAATAACGACACATCATAAAGTAATTGCCACGATATCACTCGCAATCAATTGTCACCTTCATAGTTTTTATTAGTTTCCAAATGGTTTTGAGATTGTCTTATTGTAGCCATATCTCTCTAAAAGCCAGATATTGGTTGGTAGCAGCCTAGCAAACATTTCCGTACGTGCTAGCCAGAAGTTTACGGCTTCTGACATTTTATTCAAAATGGCAGCACAGCCTCATCAGAGTCTCATTCGCGACCAAAATGTCCACATAAACAAATAAATCAAATTTAATTTCTCCCCACGCGAACTTTACATCTATCGCAATAATATATCAGGACTTATCTCGACCATTACTCACTTTTCACACTGCATAATAATCAACATTCATTTATTAATCCTGGAGCCATATACAGAATCCAAATGTTTGAGATGATCTACCGAGAGCAAGGTCGAGATGGAAATATTTCAAATGTTATTATTCTGCCTTCAAATCACGCTCAAAAACAAACACGCTGCATCCACTAGAGGCGCTTTGCCCCTTGTGGGGTTGCTCAATCAGACATGGGTGCTTTGGAAGTCTGCTGTCTGGATAAATTCTGCTGAGGATCCAAAAGTTAGTCATAGATACAGGCAATCCTACTTTACCTACTGCGGTTTTATTCCGTATTAATGCACGAAAGAATAGTATCTTCATTTAGATCCCATATAAAAAATCCTGGGTTCACCCCTTCCATTTATTCATGTACATCTTCAATTTTTGATGTGTTAGAGAAAATATGACCCTAATGGCTAGGTACAATCGTTGTCAGATCATGCTACGACTGATTTCACTCCGAGTGATTCGGAACACCCTCACAGAAACTCTCGTAGCGTACCTATGTAAAATAGAAAATCAATAGCCGTAAAGTAATATTATGCCACACTAGAACCAAGTCAAGTATAATACAAAGCATACGAGCCGTCATTTTCAAAAAAAATCCTGTAAAGGAATTTTTAAAATTTAAATACGATGTTATACATTGTAAAGCGCTAGTTGGTCTCAAGCAGAGCTGCCCTAAAGCTCTGAATCTTAACTCTCCCATCTCAATCCTCTCCTTCTTTAATGTACTCTGGCTTCCCATACTCCCCACCCAGCCAGGTATCTATCCAACTTTTTAATGCTGTGATCTGATGCTGTCCCACCTCAGTCACTAAATGGACTAGCCCTAGCCTCTAAGCATCTCATAAGCTAGCCTCGATGAATATCACATGTCCAGGGTCCACAGTCTCCTCAGATATATCAAGTTACTTATCATCTCAGAGATTCAAAACTTAACTACCCCATTTTAAGTAGGCTCACCCCAGAATAAAGGAGGTTCACACGGGACCAGGTTGAGGCTAACCATGAAAGAGATAACTCTAAAGGCCCTGCCACAGTTGTTGAACAAACTGCAACTAAAGCTTAACACGACACACATTTAGCTGTCTTTTGCAAATTTTTCTGTGCAGCTGAGGTATGCATCTGGGACTTGAGATGCAGTTGAGTCTCAAGCTCACGCAATGCGCGCAACCGTCTTACGGAACTCAACCTATCTGAAAATTCTCAGACTTTGGCCGAGGCGAAAACCCTCGCACCTTTGTGACCTTTGAATCGGAATTTAAAACTTAGAACCTCACGGTCGCCATTTTCAAGAAGAGTACACTTCCGCTTCATCCGTGTAAGAAATCTTACAACTACTCGCACTTTTTTTTCGTGTCATAGCTTAGAATTCAATAGCGAGGACTTAGTCCATTATCTATACGTAAAGAAAATGAAATCCCCTCGCGATCTGCATTTCTTATTTATTCGACGAATGTTGCTGATGTTCAAAATAGAAGGTTGAAAATTTCCAAGAATAAAATCGATTTCCCTTTTTTAGAAAGCGTAACGAATTCATGCTTATCGAATTCTTCCGCCATATCCTACATTTAGATATATGTCTGGAAAGAAACATTAGCCTCCCCTTGTAAGAAGCTTAACCTGGGAAGTGAACCTACCTCCCGAAGCACCTTGTTCGGGCATTCGTGCAGTTTAGAGCTAAATCGTCTGCGGTAGCATATCTGGTCCCTCGCACTCTCTAGGGGCCCCACAGAGGCACTTTCATCGAGTCATACATGGATATGGTACATGCAGTAGCAGGTCTAGTGGTGCAGTCCTGATCAAGGATGTGTTTCAACAATCGGATGAGTTCAGCAAGACGTACCATGATTCCCCTGCTACAGCGGCAACAATGATGATGTTGTTGTTGTTGGCTGAGGTTTAAGGGCCCAAAGATGAGTAATGCTAAAGATTGCCCAACAAGTTGCGAGTTAATCATGTAGAGGGTTAAATACATTCACGTGACAGAAAGGGCAAAGGCGATGGTGAGACACGTCTTCCAGAACACATGCCCTCCATTTTTCAGTGGATTTGCCCGCTGATGCTTCTGTCCAGTCGAGTGAGATACAAAATTAACAAACATGCGGCTGCGTGAAAAGACGGTCGTCCACACCGGCGAAAACACGGAGAAAAAGCAAGGTTTTCGAAAACATGTTCCGATAAAATTTTGCTTAAAAGTTTCCGCCCCGATGTTTCAGCAAACTTCTAGGCTTTCATCGATCACCCGAGAAGTGGTCGGAATCAAATTAAACTTTTGGGATCTTTGGATCTCCAAGAACAAAGACCACAGTGAGTAAACTTAAATGTTTAATTATTATGGTCGAAAGTATGATCAAGTGCAGATGTATAAAATAAGTAAAAATAAATTGAATTAACGTTTCAATATTGTTGAGGTTACTTTGTAACCGGCTGACTGCCATGTTGTGGTCTACGACGAGAAGGACGTCTTTCCTGTGGAAAAGCCAGGTCACCTAACCGGTCAGCAGCATGGGTAGAGGTCCGCTTGACCACTTGGGTATGTCCAATGGACCTCTATGACACCAGGCAGCCATGGGCAGGGGTTGTCATCCCTGTAGGTGGCTCGGGACGTGGCGTTACGAATGAAAGCCAATGCCAGGGGGCGACACGGTAATAACAAGGGCCGCCAAAAAACAAATGTTTCTAATTTGTGGCGCTTGTACCGAGGCACATACTCAGCCGCCGGCTTGATTTGCAACCGGCGGGCAGACGGACTTCGAGCATACACGTGTGCCTACCCTCGTACCACACGGCCACTATTTGCTATTTTTATTTACACCTCTGTTTTTGGAAGCATTCTCCCAAAAACATGTTTCCATGTTTTCTGTTTTTTCTCCATGCTTTTGTTGGTGTGGATCCGGCTTTACGAGAGACGAGCGCGTAACCATCCATTTTTAACATCCATTACCAACTGCTCTACCGATGTTAAATTAAATCCCTATAAAAATGTGTAAACGCAGCAAAATCATCTCCTTTTCTGTCATGGAAAACAACTTTCATATATATAGAGTGTTAATTTCGCTCAGGATGCGCTGACTAACAAACGCGCGAAGGAAAAAAAACTTCAAAGAAGCTGCATTATGCGGGCTTCAATAGAGAGAATGTAGTAAGAAAAAGCTATGTTGAGATAACAGAGCTTTGACTCAATCTGCCATCGCTTTCTTTAACGCCAACTAAATCCTAAAAGGGAAAATTGCGATGAAAAAACGTGGAATTTCTTTTCTCGTCGAGCAATTTCGTCAAAGCTTAGATAATTAGACGAACACGAAGACGGGTGTAGAAAAGCATCAAAGTTGAAGCAAGAAGAGAGGGGATGATTTATGAAGGTGGAGAGAGTCTGAAGGTGATTTATGAGAAACTCAGGTGGAGTATTTCCAGAGCAGCAATTTCGTATCAACATCAACGGCGAAACAAAATTAGGATTGAGACAATCTGACGAGAAATGCTTTTTTTTTATCTCAATCCATGTTTCGGTTTGACAAATGTACAATTTACGGTGAGAGGAGGAGTGAAAAGCTCCCGAAAGGATGTTTTTCTTCTCATTTTTAACACTGGTCGATTTTTGTACCTCCTACCATGGAGGAAGCCCTGAGAGAGGTTTTTAACGTAAAGATAGGAAAGGGACCTAGGTTCGAATACTCATCTGAAAGAGCAGCCACTTGGGAAGTTTCGCTACTTAAGATAGATACAATCGCTTAACCTCTCATTCGGGCACATGATTTCATAGCTAGTGCTACGTTAATTGGTCAGGTTGCTAAACTGTTTATATTTGAAACAAATATCATTAATCAAAAATCGGCTTGCAGATCGTATGTTGGAACGATCTGGATTTTGTTCATTACCTATTTAATCATAATATAAATGATTGGGCTACAATCATCTTAGGGCTAAAAGGATTTGCCCTTAAGCACTGATTAAAGTCTTAAGGATGAAATCATCAGGTTGCATGAGCTGCGATTTCACCAGGAGATGTCGGAATAAATTATTGCACAGGTCAGCATAAATTAGGCGTTGGTCGAAAAATTCTTCGAAGAAAATGACATCATTGGGGAGAAGGGAAAAGACAAGGGTAACTCCCAAAGAAAAGCAACAGTGGTGCTTCTAGTGTCCAAACTACAGTAATTACAAGATACAAGGTGATCCCAATATCATCAGGCATGATAACACGATTGGGAGAAAGCCCAGAAACTCTGGAACCTGAAGATCACCTTAAAAAGTCTTAACAAGAACGGACCCAACAACAGAAAGCCAAGAAAACGACACCCAACTCCCCTACGAAAGAAATCCCGAAAATAAGTAACTCATAATACTATATACCGCAAAACTGATTAAATATACAGGAATAAATTAGGCGGATCTTGGTTCCCAGAGTGTAATGGAATCAAGTGACCTTCCACAATTCATATAAAAGGACCAGAGTTTTTCACCAAAAACCAGAGTTCAGGACAGGACATTCCACATTCAGTCCAGCTCCGGAGAGCTACTGCATGTTACCAGCCAAGCGGATTGTAAAAGGGGTGTGCGGTTCCCTCGAGTTCTTGGAACAACAGGATCTACACCCTGGTAAGAACGAATCTTGTTTGCCCTAGGTTTAGAGCCAAAGTGAGGGATATCTATATGTAGCTAGTTATGATAGGGTTACCCTCCTGTGTGTTTAAGTTGATATAACTGCACTAAGCCGTAGTTTGTAAGAATCTGACCAGAGTGCGTCTACAAAGGACTTAAGGATATAAGTGTAGTGTTTAGCTTGCATATGTTTTAAATAAAAACACTTGGTTAATGGAATAAATGTCTGGTCTTTATATTTTGTCACAAACTGATGTCCCTCTTGCATACCTCCAAAAAGGGAATAGAGACTCAGAGCGCTTCCGAGAATCAGAGCACGGGTTACGCTACCCTTAAGCTATTCCCCTAATCCCAGTAAAATTAATGTTACGAATGGAGGTGACCTTAGGAGGAAGGGGGAGTGAGTAACAATGTGGTTATCAACCGAACACTACTGTCATACCGCAGCGAGTCATTCAGACACCACCGCTGTTGACAAACTGCTTATAGTTGAAACAAATATCACCAATTTGCTTAATTGACATATCACTTGAAAGATGGCCACCAAAGTTGGTTACAACATCTATCCTCCAGAGACTGACACAGAGCTTGAACACGTACCCAGCGTATATCACTTCATCGTAGGTCTCTCCGGCACGAAACGTGACGCCGTCATGGCCAATGTCCTCAGGGGTGGGAGTGTCTTCCTCGTGATGGTGCGCGTTACAAAAAGCCATCGGAGGGTTTCCATTTCACGACAACGCGAAGGAGGAGAGCGATGGCCAACACTCCATTAGTAAGAATAGAAAAGCACACCGGTGTTCAAATCGAACAACGGCGTAAACACAATTATGTCCACGGAGGAACCAAAACAGGGCATTGAAATAAGAAACGTGTGGAGTAAAAGCTTTCTCTCCACTTACCCGAACATCCCTGGAATTAAGCAGATATCACTACAGGAGAATCCCCCGGAAGACCGCTGAAGAGGAACTAACAGTCAGCGAAGTAATAAACCAAAAAATTGAGATTTATTCAAAAACTTTTTTAGTAGAAGTAGAATTTTCTTAGAAACAGCGGAATCCGAGAACTAGCATCTTATCTCTTCAACCACGAAGATGAAGCCATGAAAATATCAGAAGTCAGTGTGAGTCTTCAGATTCCATCAGAGAGTTAACATTTAAGATACCAAAAGAAGGTATTGTCGAACAAGAATATGCTTTACAAAATCTTTATTAATTTCCAACTTATGATTTCGTAGAAAAGAAGCGGCATTTCCATATTCTTGGAAACACGTCTTTATGGGGTAAAGATCGAGTAACTTGCTAGAACAAAGCGATCGATGGTCAGATTTTCAATACTGAGATTGTTGCAATAGTTATCATTTTTCATTTCTGGTAAGATTCTTGGAAACACAAAAGGCAAAGTTCAGACAAAACTCATAAGTTGACTTCCGGTCTTGAAATTTTGCATGTGAAAAATTGTCCACAAGTCCACGCGTTAGTCTCGAATGATAGAAAACTTAACCCTCGTGAAACCTCTCTCAAAACACGTATCTTCCGCTGCTTTCATTCAAATCCACGCTTCCTTCAAATCCACGTGCCATATTTGCACACATATACGCAGCGTTAGAGTCTTCCCAATCCACAAAATGATATGACAAGTTTGCGCTTTTGCAGCTTTGACATCAGACAAGCATAACCCAGGACTTATTGTCAAACGAGACAAGGGGTAGAAAATACGTCGCGGAGACTCTCGTTGGACGTCGTCGCAACGTCGCATTGGGATGAAAGACACGTCCCTCCGAGAGAAAAAAAACCACCCAAAAAGCCTCTGAACCCACCATTCGCGTTCAAATTTAGAGATGCGAGACGTGTTTCGCATTTGTCGGAGATGTCAAAGAACTTGATTGTTGGAAGCAGACGACATTTGCAGTAATTTGTGACAATTAGTGTAATTTTGTCGCTCGTATATTATTGACCGTCTTCGGCGTTCAAATCACGCAGTTTCAAGAAGTACAGAAGTTGTTTTCAACTTTAACATATAATGTTAGCGGTGCTGCCACCTATAGTCGCTTTGAGCCTCCTATTTAGAGGGTCCTTTAACAACATTTTTAAAGTTAGGCAAGTTTTTGCGGTTGTCGAGTGAAGCCGAAAGCAAAAAAAACAATCAATGAAAAAATGCATTTTATACTTCGCGAGCTTTAAGCACCTTTACGAGCTTTCAATTTCCAACATTGAAATATTAATGGAGAGAAAAATCATTGTTTTTTACAGACTGTGCATTTCCTTTAAACTAGTTCAAACATTTATTTATTGAACGCGTCTTCAGACCGTAAGAGCAAACCACTTTCTGTGGTCGTGAGAGATGTTGCAGATGTCAGCACCGTAGCGATTCTGCGATACAAATAAAATGCTGCTCTTTCTCGCGCTTCGAGACTCGTCTTCCTAAAGGTTGTGAGTAACCATCAACAACTTCTGCGAGTACCAGAGAGTACGTGTTGGTTGGGTAGGGTTTAAGGGCCCAAAGGCAAGTATACGTACAGCCCAGAGAGTATACGTATACTGTATCGGGTTGTCGCACAAAAAACCCGTCTGCGAGTCTGTCAAAATTTGTACGCGAGGCCTCATTCTTTCTTTTCTTCTTTTCTTGTCAGAGTAGAAAAGTGCGTGACAAAGACGTTGGAAGTGAGCGAAACGAGCGAGGGCTCTCTCCTGTCACTCTATGAATTTTGCATTTTCGTTTAAATATACGTGAGGATCTCGGAGGGAGAGAAAAGTGTGACACGAGACTACCGTGAAATCGATCATTTTTATTCATTAAGGTTGAAATAAAATGTAATTGATGCGAGTATGTGCCGGCATGAATATCGATTATGCCACCAAAAGCAAGAAAAAAAGGAGGAATTTAACAAAAATTGGACTTTTTAGAGAATTGCCGTGTTACGAATATATTTGTGGTGATCATAGAGTCGAAATCACATCCGGAAAACCTGTGTTTAATTCAACAAATAATGGATTACAGGAAGTGGAGAAGATGGAACCAGGGAACATGATGATCTTAAAATTGAAGCTGCTCTTCATTGCATCAAAACAAAATCGTTCCCGCCAGGAATGTACGTGAAGAAGCGTCTGCACTGACTTGCTCACAAAGCATCCTTCCAGAAATGACTTGCTCACGAGACATTCTTCAATAAACCATTTGCTTACAAGACATTCTTCCAGAAATAACTTGCTCACAAGACATTCTTCAATAAACCACTTACTTACAAGACATTCTTCCAGCAATGACTTGCTCACAAGACATCCTTCCAGAAATTACTTGCTCACAAGTCATTCTTCCAGCAATGACTTGCTCACAAGTCATTCTTCCTGCAATAACTTGCTCACAAGACATCCTTCCAGAAATGACTTGCTCACGAGACATTCTTCAATAAACCACTTGCTTACAAGACATTCTTCCAGAAATAACTTGCTCACAAGACATTCTTCAATAAACCACTCGCTCACAAGACATCCTTCAAGAAATGACTTGCTCACAAGACATTTTTTTCCGGAAACGACTTGCTCACCTACAAGATATCACTGGCCAAACTTTCCCTCCAAGAATGTACTTTAAGCCTCACATCTGACTTACAAATTCGGTTTACTGAAAAAGCAAACAAGGCTAGTTATTTCAGATAAATTTCAACGTAGTTCCCCACTTGTAATACTTCCTAAATTCGCCCCAGAACCAACCGAGAGTTTGTAGCGGTCATCTCTCGGGAGAGTATCGCTAATTGCCGTCTTATCCCCGGATCCGACATCTGCCAAGATAGGACTTTCCCGTTTCTTCGACAGAATCCCTATCTCCAGAGACATCCGATATGGCCGTTATTAAATGGACTTAAAAAGCGTGTTTGTCAGTCCACTGCGCTAAAACCTCGTGTTTTCAGAAGCTTCCTGAAGCTTAGGGAATCCGGATGCAACGGCATCGATTTTTTCATTTCACCGTCCAATCAGAGCCCGAGGAAGTCGTTGACCACCTGACAGCAACCGTTTTTATTAGCTTCGTGTCAATGTCTTAGCAGCGTTAGCCAGAGCTTCTTGGACATCTCTATTCCTACGCTGCTTTTAATCCGAAGCCTACGATTTGACCAGAGCCATTAGTGAGCTCCTAATTACAGAGCCTCTTGTTTGGCAGCCAGCTTTATTACTGGGATCATTAAGGACAACCCCATTTAACTGCGGATTAGGGCCCTAGCCTTCTCTACATGGGCATCGCAATACGATGGACGATGGCAAAGCTAGAGCAACACAAGTTCAGAAATAACTGCATTTGCTGCAGAATGAAAAATGTACGCGATGCATTTCGGATAATGGGGCCACTGGATGTCATAGTTGTTAGGACTAGTTCCTTATAATGACCTAATAATAAGCAAAACCAACCGCTTATGCTTTCCGTGCACGTACATTGCAAAAATGGATGATGGAACAGAGGAAGTTAATAAGAAAGTGCCTTTGCTCCAAAGTGAAAAAATTTATGCAGTACATTCCAAACAATGGAGCCACTGAATGTTAGCTTTAGGACCTGATAATAACCATAACCAGCTGCTTATGCTTTTCATGCATGGACATCGCAAAGATAGATGATGGAAAAGAGGAAAATGCTTTTTGCTCCAGAGCCTTCTGACACGATGGAGCCAATGGATGTTAGGACCAGCCACTTATTAGGGCCAAATGAGCAAGAAGCCCCATCGCTGATGATATTGTAAACAATAAATTGGATTTATTGATTGCGCTAGTATACATGACTTTCCGCGGTGCTCCAGACTTTTGACCGAGGCTGTATGTTTGAAATGCATATTCTTGTTTTAGTCAACAACAAAATGGTGGATAAAATATTTGATTATGTAATTATGTACTTTGCGAGCATCAAAATTTTGGAATTGATATTGCGCAGGCATTGCAGACGTGGCAAATTTTTGATATGGCTTACTTTTTCTCCACCAGGCAGCAGAGTTGAGGAAGCCGTAAGTGGGTCAGCATCGAGACTCTTCGATCGATGTCCACTAATTAAGATAAAACGTTGCTTCAAGGGCTTCTTGCAATTCATCACGCGAGTCTTCGCCACGCTGTCTGCATCGGGAGCTTGTCAAGACAGTCCCAGCGGCCAGTGCGAAGATTAACCTCGTTATTGGAAGTGCTAACGCCACTCTCGATGAACATGTTTCAAGAAACATCTCCACTAGGTTAAAGGAACAAGAGTTGACCTTCAATTGTCAGCTCTGACAAGTGTGATCGACACCCCTATAGGGGTACTCAAACAGACCCCAACATGTCTGCAGTTTATAGTGTATAGCATATTTGCTTTGTCTCAACCAACATGGCTTGTGTGAAGGACGTTGTTAATTCTATATTATGTCATGAAAAAAACAAGTCATTGAGATTTTGTTGATTCTACAGAAGTTGTGAACAATGTGATTACAAATGCATTTATAGGGATATCCAAATAAATCTGGAAGAAGAGACAAATATGCTGTAAAAGACATTAAATCATCTGGTAAATTGATTTTTGAAATTTCATATTAATTTAAATAATTTTCTATGACATGTACAATTCACAATTGCCCATGCTATTGAATGTAGTGCATTGTTTAATTGTAATCGCCATTATAATCTTTATTCTGTTAGTATAAATGCACATAAATAGAAACTAATTAGTATTTAATTACATTTTTGCAAACAACATAGCTTGTATTTCTTTATTTTGAAAACAAAATAAGTTGTTCTAAAATTCCTGCAAAATTTGTTAATTTGATATATTTTTGTTTTCTATTAGGTAGGAAGAGTTAATAGAAAGAAGTGGCGTTTATATTACAAAAAAGCAGGAGATAATTCTTTTTAGAAGTGAAGGTTCTCCTGCTGCAATTATTACATGGACCTTAACATGTTTGTATACACCATTAGAACTTGCCCAAGTTTCTGCAAAGGAGCAAAGAAGCTCAAGAGCCATTCCAGTTAGCATTTAGGATGCCAAACAAGGTATACTCAAACAAGTGCTCACTATAGTACGCTATAAAATCAAATCATTTTATACGCCAACAAATATTATATTTAAGTTTATTATTAAATTTATATTTTTAGCTTTTGGTCATGCAAATTTCGATGCTAATCATCACAAAATAAGTCCTAAGAAGTTCAACAAAATTGTTAATAAAAATGTGCATCATCTTGACAAGATTAAAGAAGCTTGAATTTAACGTTAAGTTAAAATAAATTTACATAATTATCCAATTTTCAGTAATACAAGTTCTGTACAATAATATGTACACTATTTCGTTTCAATAAAACCAAATTTTTTACATCTTACATTTTGTGAATATGCATTTTAGATTAAATTATGAATGCCAAATTGGTCTGCTACTAATTATCTGATGACAAACACAGTGCAGCTGTAACTAATTTTCAATTTAATTTAAATGTAAACTGATTACTATTGCGATGAATTTGTAATTAAAATTGTTTGTAAAGATGTTCTTACTGCAACCATCTAGCAATTCCACAACTGTTTGCAAATTAATTATTTATTATCAATCAGTTTTTCACTACTAGTTTGCCATCACTTTTTTCCATAAGGGTAATCAGTTAATTGGAGCCATTGAACATGTGCTGACCCAGTTTTGAAAATTACGCCTTCTAATTGGCTGGACATATACTGCAATGGGGGTTGCAGAATTAGGCGGGAAGTTATAGCAACCTTTCCTTATCATTCCAGGAATGACAAAAGTTAGTCATTATACATATGGCCATATATCGTATTTTGTACAAAAATTATCAGTCATAATCCTACGGATGGTAGCTTCGCACCGCTGGCCTCTCGGCCAAACACAAGGACCACCAGTCCGAACCTGCGGTTCCTCTCGTACAAGTATAGATTGAGACTTTTATAAACTTTCTTCCAATGATGGGGTGGGGAATGACCATGAGGGGAGATTATGCCAACCAGAACTTTGTTCTTTGAATTGCAAGAAGGCTCGATAGTTTTCCCGGTTGACCAGACAAGTTTTTTTTTACTTTTATGGCTTTGATATATGGATTTTTTCCATAATGACAAGATAGTAATCATTCTTTGGACACGCCAATGGGTGGCATGGTTTGGCGCCCAATCGATCCATGCTATGTAAATTTGCCTGACCACAGCTGTGTCCAAACTGTGATATGTCATTCGGCAAGTTAGTCCTGGTGACACATTCTAAACTCGATTCAGCCAACCGGCTTCTGAAACGCAATTCTTGCATGAAACAAGGTTCAACAAGGGGCATCATGGACATCATTAAACTCATAACTAAACCATCATGTACATGACTTGTTGTTGTCGTTTCTTAGCTCGTGTTACCACCTGTGATAGAATTTGCCAGCATTCCCATGATTTGCTCTTAACTTTCCGCAAATATCTAACTGCTACTTCTGGTCTGTCCTGTCCATCATATTCTGCAGTTTTTTGCTTCTAAATTATGTTTGGCCTGGGTCTCATATACCTACTGCTATGTCCTTTCATTCGTGTCTTATATGAACTGATTATTGATTTTTATAAAATAGGTACTTGTCCTACATTATGATGTTAAGCCTAATTGTTGCGAGAAAAGTTCTTGTTGAAAGTGTGTAACATCACTTGTACATAACCTCTACACATAGTTGAAGTATTCATGGCATAACTTTTGAAATGGTGTCAGCAAACAAAACTGCATCTTGATGAAACTATTTTTAAATAAAAGCTGAATTGGATCATTAGTTAAAAAACTAGATTGCCAACTGAACACCGTAGGTCTGTCGTGTCCTTACCACTCGTAGAAAGCGAAAGAAAACCAATCAAAATCGATTTGTAGGCTTACACTCGGAGTGGTAGGCTTTAAGGTTTACTTATGGATTGGCTGTAGCTTTCTAAATGACGTTTAAAAATCTGGACACGGTTGTGGGCAAGCATGTGCAATGGATCAATCAATACGGGTCTGGCTTCCGTAACGAATCTGAGGCCCGAACCACTTTACCGCTGTCACGAACTAGCCAGTTTACACGCAAAAAGATCAACACCATTATTTGGCCGATAAACTTTCTCGTTTGATGCCAATTTCCAAGGGCGACCCAAGCGGCAGAGTGAAACGAAGTTATTAAAACTGGAACCGGTATGTCTAGCCGGAAGCTGATTGGTATGCTTCTAAAAAAAACAGTTGAGCAGAGCGGCTCCGATTTGGTCTCTCCTGAAGAAAGAAATTATTGTATATGGCACCAAGATGGCGTGCAGTTGCACGTCTATCTGTAGGTGAAGTCGGCGCCGGTGGTCGAGACGGTTTAGTGCCTCTTGATCATCCTAGGAAGTTAGGTTAGGTCACAAAGATTTGTGCCTGCAACTGTTTTCCTGTCTTTCGTAACTTTGTTTGCCGGGTTGTGTTTGAATATGTTGGCAATGGCAGTAAACTAAGTTCTCCAACTTGTTATCAGCCCTAATCGCAGGGCGGTTAAGTTCGCTTCAATAAGTCATTTAGGCAGAACCTCTCATGTAATTCCAAAACGCATTGTCGGATATTGTTAGCGAACATTCACGATAATTTACGCGATATTAACTACTTGTGCATTAATATATTGAAATTAGTTTTAACCTCTATGCATGCCTCATTCCCAAAATGAAAATGGGATTTTACGTAATCGTTTCCTAGAATCTACTGTTTAATCGTTAACATTCCTCAAAATAGCCCCAGTTCCCATTCCCGGGCTCCATTTCTGAATAACTGTCACGATAAGGCTCGTAAAGTGCTCATTAAAATTTGCCAATATCCAAAATTGTAGTGCTGGATTTCGAGGAATGTCATACATTCCAGCTGGATATGGAGCTTCCTTTTCCATTGTCTCAACGCATTGATTATTTTTCAAGTCACAGTAATAGGGCCCTGGTGGAAAAATTATACATACGCCATATATGGCAGCATCCTTCTTATTCCATATGCAATGATGCGAGAATGGCGATTAAATTTATAATTAAATTGAATTTGTATCAAAATTTATCATTTATAGGTGACTTTTTTACACACAAAAAAATATGCGTGAGACTCGCGCAGTGGAAGTGAAACTTCTTAGCTCCTAAGAAAAGTTCATTTTATGCATTGCTTTCCATTTATCCCTTTCAGACCCGACTTTTTAATTTTATTTAAATAATTTTTTTATTGGATATTTGTTCTTATGTTACCCCCAACCCCCTACCTTCAAAAGGGTCGTCCGGCGTCAACACATTAAATTAGTTCAGGGTTGCCTGTAGCGTGTCTGCTCCCCGAAGGTGTTTTGGGTTTGGCATCCCTAAGGTATCTTGAAAGCTTCGCGGCA
>JAQGBW010002130.1:0-21292 GCA_034698625.1 Julus scanicus
GCTACAAAAGCTACAGGCCAAGTTAAGGCTACAAAAGCTAAAGACCAAGTTAAGGCTACAAAAGCTACAGGCCAAGTTAAGGCTACAAAAGCTACAGGCTAAGTTAAGGCTGCAATAGCTACAGGTCAAGTTAAGGCTACAAAAGCTACAGGCCAAGTCAAGGCTACAAAAGCTACAGGCCAAGTTAAGGCTACAAAAGCTAAAGACCAAGTTAAAGCTACAAAAGCTACAGGCCAAGTTAAGGCTACAAAAGCTAAAGACCAAGTTAAGGCTACAAAAGCTACAGGCCAAGTTAAGGCTGTAATAGCTACAGGTCAAGTTAAGGCTACAAAAGCTACAGGCCAAGTCAAGGCTACAAAAGCTACAGGCTAAGTTAAGGCTACAAAAGCTACAGGCCAAGTCAAGGCTACAAAAGCTACAGGCCAAGTTAAGGCTACAAAAGCTACAGGCTAAGTTAAGGCTACAAAAGCTACAAACCAAGTCAAGGCTACAAAAGCTACAGGCCAAGTTGAGGCTACAAAAGCTACAGTCCAAGTTAAGGCTACAAGCCACTAAGAAGTAAGGACACCAGTTACAAAAGCTACAGACCAAGCAAAGGCTGCATGCCACAATATTGGTATCAGCCACTGTAAGGGCAACAAGAAAAGGCTACCAACAATGCTACAAGTCACAATAATGGCATAAACCATTCAAAGGGCACCAGTTACTTTAAGGTTAAAAGTTGAGCTAAGGCTACCAATAAAGCTACTACATGCCAGTGCAAGGTCATCAGTCCCACTAATGCAACCAGTAAGGCTTCAAGTCCCACACTATAAAACATTTAAAGGGCACATAAAGCATAAGGGCACGCTAAGAATACAAGAAAAGCTAACCAGTAAGGGCACCTATACCTGTATTAAACATCATCATGAAGTTATATGAACGTGTATTTTAAGGCGACACAAGTAACAAGAAGCTGATCCCGAAAACAAGTTATCAAACACTGACAATAAACTAATTAGCATATAATTTGAATATTAAAAAAGTGAAGCCTGATTAATTTCGAGTGCCGCCATCTTAGAAATCACAAATGCACACAAATAGCATTGCACAAATCGTAATAAATAATGTATTTATTACATTTTATGCTACTTAGTTGCCGTTTGGTTGATTTGTTATCAACATGGCGATAAAAGAAATAAAAAGAATGTTAATAATCTCTGGTTCACCTTATGTTGGAATATTGTGCTCAATTTTGCTCTTGTATGGGGTACACATCCCTTTTATTTCTACTTAACAGCAAAACACAAATTGGTTGTTCCCAATCATCGAGTTGGTTGTAGTAAAGTATAAATTGTCGAATCAGAACCTAAGTTAGTGGAAACAAAGCGTTTCGTCGCCTCACAAAAGGATTGTGAAGTATAAAAACAAGGAGTAGGAGGCAGTTTTAATTACATTTAGCGTTTTTTCCTTTTTTCTCAGATCCATAATTATCGTTAGCGAGGGGGTAATTCAATCATTTGTTTCCAACGAACGCCTAGAAGCGTCATTGTGTTTGTGAACACGACTGAAGAAGAAATAGAAGAAGAGACCCAACAATTTTAATTCAGAAAAATCACACCGCCAATTCATGCTAGTGGAAGGAAATGGGAGATAATTACTCATTAAAATGCACTCAATGGGCATGAAAGCTAATAAACCACTCGCCTTTCTCCCTTTTTATAACACACACCCCTCGTCATGTTTTCCAAAAAAAACTTATTTTTGTGAACGCGCGTACGACCAAATAACAATAGCTATTTTATTCAGAACCTAATTAACATAATGATAATGTAAGTAATTTCACACTGACTAACTAGTACAAAACCGCTACTAAAGTAATTGTAAATTGCTTTTTAAAACATGACTGCAAATGAGCAACACGTATACCAAAAACGTATTAAATAGAAGAGGCCTTTTACCAATTTTAACTATTGTCTCACATAACATAATGGAAATATTCATAGTCTTAACAGGCTATATTGGTAATATTTTTAGGTTTTGTGGGCAATATTGGAAATGGATGACGTGTTGTTAGATCTTGGGACATACTGGGGTTCGTCTAGGGCTTACAAACCATAATTGAAATGTTTTTATACGACTTATAAGCCATGTTAGTAACATCTTCAGATCTTAAGGAAATGTTTTCAGAACTTGAAGAAATATTTCCAGGTCTCGAGTAAATGTTTCCAGATCTTGAGGAAAAATTTCCAGATCTTGAAGACATGTTTACAGATCTTAAGGAAATATTTTCAGATCTTGAGGAAATACTTTCAAAATCTTGAGGAAATGTTTACAGATCTTGAGGAAATACTTTCAAAATCTTGTGGAAATATTTCCATATCTTAAGAAAATATTTCCAGATCTTGAGGAAATGTTTACAGATCTTGAGGAAGTCTTTCCTAATCTTGAGAAAATATTTTCAGATCGTGTAAAAATATCTCCAGATCTCGAGAAAATATTTTCGGATATGTAAGAATTATTTCCAAATCTTTAAAAAAAATTCTAGAACTCGAGGAAATAATTTTAGATAATGTGGAAATATTTCCAAATCTTGAGAAATATTTTCAGACCGTGAGGAAATATCTCTAGATCTCGAGAAAATATTTTCGGATCTGTAAGAATTATTTCCAAATCTTGTAAAATTATTTCCAGAACTCGAGGAAATAATTTTAGATAATGTGGAAATATTTCCAAATCTTGAGAAATATTTTCAGACCTTGAGGAAATATTTCCAAATCCTGAGAAAATATTTCTAAATCCTGAAGAAGTATGTCCAGACCTTGAGTAAATATCTCCAAATCTCAAGAAAATATTTTCAGACCCTGAGGAAATATTTCCAGCTCTAAAGGAAATTTTGGAAATTCAACAGGTCACAGGTTTGATATACTATTGACAAGCCATTTTATAGTTAAATAAAAAAGTATTCATTTTGCTGATAAGGATAGTTTTTGTAAGCTGAAATGGTTATCAAAGTTAGCCTCATCAATTAGCTGAATTTAAATATTAATGACATGAAATGTATGTTTGAAGCTAGAGCTCGATGATTTTGTCATTTTGTAGTACATATTTCCCTGGTAGAAATAATGCGATAGAAATTAGTTCAACATCAAACAAAATCGTGAAATCAGTGACAGCTGTGTGTTACACCTAATATGTATTCAATTCGAAAATGTCACGTCCAGCTAATTGCTTATTTATATAATCATTACAGTAATTGATTAATTTCCAAACACAATAGCTGGTAATGATGACATTTATTCGCACCAAATACAATACAAATCCAGCACACTATAAAATGATATTTCAAATCAAAAACATTAAATCTCTGATGGAAATTTGTAGAAATTTGTCAAGAGCATATATATAGTATTCGTAATAAAATATATCCATGAAAGTTATCGATTTTCTCTCTCTGCTTTACATTTATGTATAGAAAATAATTATTAAATCAAATATTGCCCCTTATAAATGAATCCTACGCACATAACAACAACAAAAAAGTCTTCAGGGTTATTTCCTACCTTTATCTATTTTTATGATTAGCTTTGTCAAAAAACTAAATCCACTTTCTCGTATAATCCAGTCAAATTCAACCCAATTCAAATTGTATTTGAAAGGGAAAAATATGAAATAAAAGAAATGCAGATTGGTTTGAATGCATTTATATGAGCGGAATTAAAAAAAAAACTTTGGGAGATTATAGAAAAATATAATACGAATGGAAAACGTCATCACCAATTGCGTTTTCAGCATAATTGAATTTTTGACAAGAACAATCCCATGTGTGGAGAAACTTAAGTTATTATATACTGTATCCCGAATTTATAAATTGCTTTTCATATACAAAACATATTCTTTCATACATTTCCTATATAACTTTAATAATTAGAAATAAAAATTGATGCACATTAAAGCATAATTAATTCATAGCTTGCAATCGTCATTTTTCTTCAATCCAAGTTTTAAGCTGTTTATACACGTTCAATTCTGGATTGAGACATCTGGCTTGTTAGACCAATAGTTCAACCATTCATTCCAAGAAGGAAGGAATCATGTAAAGTATTTCAATATCCAATAAACTACATTAACAACTGTATAACAAATCTGCCAGGCACTTGAAATGTAGTCTTAATACATATGTAGCCAATTACTGTCCATCCTTGAATGACAGGAAAGTCACCAGCAATTGAAGGTTTAAGACTGCTACGTGTATATCCAGCCAATGTTTGGAAATCAAGGAATGACAAGCCCAGGATAACATTAAAGTGCAATCGAAAATTCTTTAACCAATTTCTGGCAATCCTTGAATGAAAGGATGCAACCAGTGATTGAAGGATTCCTCTTGAAACGTGTATAACCAGAAAATGCCTGGCGATCCAGGAATGACAAGCCCATAAAGTGCAATCCAAACTTATGAATTCAATTCAATCAATCTTTGGATGACAGGATGATCAAAGATTCTTCAATCAACTAGTTTTCAGGCAATCCTTAAATGTCAAGAAGACACCAGGGATTGAAGACTTTAGACTTCAACGAGTATAACCAGAAAACACCTAGCAATCCAGGAATCACAAGCTCAAGACGGCATAACGTATATAATCAAAAAGCCTTCAATTTTCAGACAACTCTTGAATGACAAGATGCCACCAGGGATTGAAGACTTCAGACTTCAACGAGTATAACCAGAAAACACCTGGCAATCCAGGAATGACAATCTCAAGACGACATAACCTATATAATCAAAAAGCCTTCAATTTCCAGACAACTCTTGAATGACAAGATGCCACCAGGGATTGAAGACTTCAGACTTCAACGAGTATAACCAGAAAACGCCTGACAATCCTGGAATGATAAGCCCTGGATGTCCATGCATATAAGCATATAATCTTTAACTAATGATTAAACTTAATGAAATAACGAAATGTTGATAAAATTCCACGAGTGTGTGATAGTGTTCAACGCTAATTTGTTTAGTGTAGCCAAAATCCATGAAAATCCTTGGATGATGTTGAATCGTTTATTAGCGGTTTGTCCGACCAATTAGAAAGTGACCTCGCTGATGAGTTAGTGCTTTTAGGTCAAAATAACGAATGGCGGCTATCTGCTCATTTAAAATTTATTAATATGAACGCAATCGTAAAAGTCCATTAAGATGCATGAACACAGCGAATCCCAATAATAATGCTAATGCCAAAAAGCTCGCATTTTTATACGCAATAACATCCTGAAACGAGCCATATTTCCGGCCAATGAAACCGACCAAATGGCTATTTTTCCAATAATCTAAATGCCAAATAAGCGAATTGTAAACTAGCATTTTTCATATTATTAAGTGCAGCTCGATGTTTCCAACATTTGCATTAATTCTCCACACAACAGGAAGAATTTCCCATTTTAATGGCTCGAACAAATAAAGATACTAAAAGCATACATATGCCAGTAAGGTCAATGTGGGATATAGCAATGTCAAAAATCACATCATACATACACATGTGAAAAATCTAATACAGGGTTCCCCCACAAATAAAATATTCAACTTCCCTGACTTTTCCAGGTTTTTAAAATTTTTTCCCTGACCAGCTCAAACTGCAAAAAACTTGTATCTATAGTGGAGAAAAATTGCATTTTTTCTACCGAAAAGTGGATTTTTTAAGAATAATAATCTGATTTTTAATCCTAAAAATTGCAATTTTGCATTTTTGCCACAGAAAAATCAGTTTTTTACTGCAGGAATATCGGATTTTTATTCCCGAAAAATGCAATTTTGCACCAGAAAATTTGCATTTTTACTTTTTACCACAGAGAGATCAATTTTTAACTGCAGGAAAATCGGGTTTTATTCCCGAAAAATGCAATTTTGCAGCAGAAAATTTGTAATTTTACCACAGAAAAATCAGGTTTTTTCATCAGGAAAATCGGATTTTTATTCCCGAAAAATGCCATTTTCCTGCAGAAAATTTGCATTTTTACTGAGGAAAACTTGCATTTTTACCACAGGAAATCGGATTTTTAATCCCGTTCAAAAAGGTCCGAAATAAAACATCCAGATGCAAAAATTACCCTCACTATAGTAGAAAACCTATTACGGCTAATTATTATTTCCCTCATTTTGTCCATATGGTGTCTAAAGTCCAGCAAATTATTTTAAGCTTTTGAAAGTTCAACAATTTTTATAGTAAATTTCCCTGACTTTTTCTCAAATATTACATTTTTCCCAGACTTTTCCAGGTTTTCCAGGTCTAGGGAAACCCTGGTATCATACTAATAAAAAATGTTTTCATTTCCCACAAATAGTTTTAAGTCAAAGAATCTCAAAAGAAATTGACAATTACTGGTATACGAAATTAGAAACACGAATTATCTGATAAATATTAAATTCATAACATTATCTCTAAAATCAAATCAACTGTAGCACGTTAAGAGTAATTTTCCAAGTAGGAATGATTTAATAATCTCAAATTAGCATTATAATAATAAAGTATTCACGAAACGTGCGAGAACTTTGTGCCAAACATTAGGATTTCAATTGCCTTTACTGAAAATATAGTGAGAATTGGCAAAGTGAAAAGAGGGCCAAACACAACCATTTCAATAAGTTAATCTCGATTCAAATTCAATTATGCTATTGTGTTGCCGACAAGAGCATTTAAATGAAGCGTGTTAATTAACGCATTATGGAGCCCATCTTTCGTATAAATAAATTCACGCTTCGAAATGGGAAAAATTTACTTAAGTTTAAACTGGGGTCAGTCTTTTCCATAATACGCTCTGATGAAATTTACCAACGAGAGTCCATTAAAATATTTTGGCAAGTTATATCAGAAGAGAGAGAGTGAGAGAGCACATAGGAAATTTAATAATAACAAGCTCTTGAAAACCACGAATGATTACAGACCAAACATGGCGTGAAATTGTCAAAAATTGAACGATTTTTGAACGCAAAATGCAACTGTGGTTTAGCACTCGAGTAAGTGAAAACATATTCAAAATCGTGAGACTTATTTAAGTAATTAAAATGGGAGAAAACAACAAAATTAACCCGATTTTCAAGGCTGTTAGACATCCTGATTTCACCGTTTTTTGTTTTGGTATTGTTTTAAAGTAACATGACTTTGTTTAACAAAAAAACAGAAAAAATTCAAGAATTATTTCAAAATTGCTAATGGCATCATTACATTTTCAAGTACCTCCCCTACGTCCAATTATTACAATATTTATCGAAATAGTAAGACAAGTTTTCCAGAGAATTTTTTTAAAAAATAGACCAAAAGTTTGAAACCGAAAATAAATGTTAAAATCTTAAAACTTTGTAGATTTTGAATTTAAGGCTTCTTGAATTCATTGAATTTGTTAAGAATTTTTGAAAAAAAAAATTCACTAAATGCGGAAAACAATTAAATGTATATTATCACTACAGTGTTAATTTTAGAAATTATTGAAATTAAATAAAAGTCAGTATTTATGCAATAAAAAACTAAAGTTAAACATGAATTACTGAAATGAGGATGGATAGAAGGATACTATTTTCACAAACTAGACTTTCCATAGTTATGAGAAACTGGAAATTCATTTAGATATTCTGTCAAACATGTTCACAAATCCGTGAACACAACAAGAGAGCAATTTAACCAAAGTCCAGAAAAACAAAAACAAAATTGGACATCTACGTGCAGATTAGTTTGCGGCACACGAGAAACTGATTTTCCAGCATAAAAATTTGTTTTTTGTATCTTTCAAATAATAAAGACACAAAAAAACCAGGCTAACCAAAAACGTTTGTCGTATTTTTCTATTCTATATATATACACTCATGTTCATAAATAAAAACGCGACGAGTTTTAAAGGCCAAACTCGTATCAGATTCAATCTTAATGATTTTCGCAGAAAAGCGTCAAATTGAATTGAGCAGACATGTAGGAGAGCAGTGGACCTAAGGGAAACATTTCCTCAAATGTACAACCGCAACACTTAAAATAAATGCGAAACATCTATAATAATACGTGGGCAAATAATACACGTACAACTATATTACAGTTTAAAATATATAAAGTAGAGTAAGGCCATATAAAGAAGACGTCATGGAAACCAATGCAGGAAGTCAAAAGCTTCATACAGGAAATATAGCGACACCATTTTGCCATTTTGTGTGAAAACTAAATCTAACATCCATTTAAATATACAAACGACTCTTTGGGGAAAGGACAACCCACCTTAATGGGCCCGAGTTTACAAAGCTTTACGAATCTGTCACTTGGTGGTGCTCTGGGTTAACATGAAATTATACCAATTGTAAACATTTAGATGTCTAGAGGTTCAACGGATTACCCTGTCCCTCCAGTTGGGGGAAAACACACACTAATACCTTCAGTGTAGAGAGCATATGGCCTTGAACATCTAATGGCATCACAAACCTGTTATTGCTCAATTTTGTGTGACTAAGCACAGCTAGTCCCTCTAAGAAGGCTCTCTAAGAAGAGCAGGTCGACGACTAGAAATCGAGCACCTATTTAACAGGCAAGAGTCTCGTTCGTTATCGGAATTAACCAGACAAATCAGAAAATACTGGAAACTTGGCTACAGAAACATAAAATTCCGGTTGATAAAGCCATATATGGGCTATACGCAGTCATGTATTGGCATGGGCCACATTTTGCAACAGCGATGGGCCATATAGGACCTTAGTAAACCATTAAACTGCAATCACCTATTTTAGTCAAGTTTTCTGGATTAAGTTATTATATACTAGGATGTATTAACCAGAAATGGTTATTTATTGACACTACGAGTTTCAGCTAACCTCATCGCATATACAATTCGATTAATGCTAATAAGAAATTAAATTGAGAAATTAAAGCGTTGCCGCAGGCTATGGTTAGTGTTGTTTTTAGAGGGTGAAAGTATCAAGTGAGTAATTCTGTGAAACTTTACAGAAAACAACATATAATAATAACCTTGTAGTAGTGATGAATTAAAAATACATGAGTGATTTATGATTTGTGCATTACTAAAATCTCCAGCTTGTCCATGAATGAATAAAACATTCGCATGCTGTAAGTCTATTAAAATGAGCATAAATCCGGTAATAATTACGCTTATTCAACTTGGACGATAGCAAAATGCATGCAAATTACACATTTGCGAGAGGATTTATGTTCGGTCACGAAATCCTAATACAACCACCAACATTGTCAGCAGTTAATCAGCTTTAGCAACAATAACATTAATTAGATTAAATCTAGGAGTCATAAGGTAATTAGCATAACGGGCGGTACCAAACAATACAAAAAATGGCAGGATTTAAGATTGTAAAATATACTAAATTCATTTCAAAATAATTATCAATTAAAATCACCTAACCATTTTAACTGCAGATTATAGATGTATTAACAATAGTTTAATTTTAAAAACTACAATTATATATACATTATTACAATTATTACTACAATTATAAATTGTTGTATCTGAAAATACATTACCCAGTTCACCCTAGTGGAGAAAAAAATCTCACTGGTTGGCAACATCACCAATTTATCACCACATTGGTATAACAACAAAAAAATATCACAATTGTCAAAGAAAGGGTTGAACATCTTAAGTGGCATTTCCATTAGCCAAAGTTGACATGTACAAAATGGCGACATCGTCACATATATAGAGAGAGACAGAAAAAAAACCACAACTATTCAGAAACGACCACAAAAAACATGGAGATAGGGTTTGAGACAGGGAGGATATGAAAAAATATTATCATACAAAATTCCCCGTGTACATCATATATGAAAACCATAAGAAACGCTCCAACATATAATAATAACAACATAAATACACAGTCAAAATTGGTTCCTATAGCAACACTATAGAGAGTTTGAAGATGGGAAGATGACGACTATGAAGAAGAAGAAGAAGAAGATGGAGAAGAGGATGTTGAGGAAAAAGAGGAAAAGGAGGAGGAGGAATTGGAGAAGGGGATAAATAAAACAGGAGATATGTAAGCCAGGAAGCGTCATAGTATTACTGCATCTTTGTGGGTTGCAGCAGTAGCAATGGCATTTGTAGTTTTCTTCCTTATTGATCTCTGCCAAGTGAGCCATTCAACATTAAAATCTAGAGAAAATGGCCTTTATCTCCACACTACATGTGGCCAAAATGGATGCGCCAATGGCATTTGCTTTTATTTCCATTCGGATCTGCGCAATTTACACCCTTGTTTGGCATAAACTCACGCAGGCGAGAAAAAGAAATATACTTTTACACTTGATACTTTAGACCTGCTTTTTGGTTCTTGCTTTTTTTTTTGCAAAAGCCAACAGTCCATTGGTCAGACAGACAGAGTCATAAAGAGACATGGAATGGACATGAGAAAATGCCCTATTTTTCAACCAAATATGGGTCATGTGTGGACATGTATACGTGTTGGTCCATCTCGGCTAGACCAGAAATTGGACATAATGACCATTTTTGCCCAAATTCACTATTTTTCCACCAAATATGGTTTATTTGTTGACATGCATACATGTTGATCCATCTAGACTAGACCAGAAAGGACATAATGACCATTTTTGCCCAAATTCATTATTTTTCAACCAAATATGGTTCATGTGTGGACATGAATACGTGTTGGTCCATCTAGACTACACTAGAAATTGGATATAATGACCATTTTTGCCCAAATTCACTATTTTTCAACCAAATATGGTTCATGTGTGGACATGTATAAACGTTTTGGCCCATCTAGACTATACCAGAAATTGGACATAATGACCATTTTTGCCCAAATTCATTATTTTTCAACCAAATATGGTTCATGTGTGGACATGTATACGTATTGGTCCATTTAGACTAAACAAGAAATTGGACATATGACCATTTTTGCCCAAATTCACTATTTTTCCACCAAATATGGATCATGTGTGGACATGTATAAACGTTTTGGCCCATCTAGACTATACCAGAAATTGGACATAATGACCATTTTTGCCCAAATTCATTATTTTTCAACCAAATATGGTTCATGTGTGGACATGTATACGTATTGGTCTATTTAGACTAAACAAGAAATTGGACATATGACCATTTTTGCCCAAATTCACTATTTTTCCACCAAATATGGGCCATGTGTGGACATGTATACGTGTTGGTCCATCTAGAAATTGGACATAATGACCATTTTTGCCCAAATTCATCAATGTGAAATCTATGCTCATACCCACCTAAAAACGGGTATAAACGTGATATATCTAGGTGTAACAATACCAATCCAAATATGCGAATGTTTGGTTATGTATAAATATAAAGTCCAAATTAATATTTTATGATGAATAAACACCTACGAAAATGTCGGCCATGGAGTCTTTTTTTCTTAAGTTTGAACATTTGTCACGCGCAAATCCACTTGGCTCTTCTTAGTGCACAATTGTAGTTAAAAATCACGAAGTATCCATATACATGTGTGGTTTTACTTAGTATTTTAGCATAAAAACGACCCTAATATTTCAAAAAAGTTTAAAAAAATCCAAAAAATTCGCAAAAAGAACACCAAAAACTGAACGCCAGCACGTGCAATGATTCAAAAGAGAATGCACGCACGTGCAACGAAGCAAAACGGAACAATGTAACAAGGCGCCAAATTCAAATTCAAAATTTAAAATCTATAGATCATATGTAATATAAATTAACGGAATTTCAATTGTCTTTTATTATTGTTTGAATTCTGGAAATGTTACATTAATTTGTATATATAAGTACATCTCGAAATTCAAGAATCTAATCTTTCTTCTTATAAAAATCTTACTGAATTTTAATGTTGTTTTATTAATATATGACTTGAGTAAATGATACATTAATTTGTACTTATACCTATTTATCAAAAAAAAAAAAAAAAAAAAACAAGAACCTAATTTTTTTACATAAATACAATCTGAACCCCTGAAAATATTCCTCGAAATCCATCGTTGAATACCGTATTGTGAAATTGGTTTTGAACACATGCCAATGTCTAGATTGAAAACAAAATCCAGGGTCAAGATGCGTGGATCCAGAGGGCGCTTCTCTGGTTTTAAAGTGCGACGTAATTTCTTATTCATGGCACCATTTGTTTGCCATTTGGTTGGCATTTTGGCAAAACGGCGTTTTATCTGGGCAAACATTTAGTGTAGAGTATAAGAGAGAATGGCTTAAGTTTTCATTTGAGTGTCGTCCACACACGTTTTGATTAAGTGCGAATAAAAGATCGTAGAGGTTAGTTATCACTCTTCTACGATTCTCCAGGGCAGCTTTTTTTTTCATCGCTGCATCTTATTGTCTTTAGATTGACTTCCAAGCCTGGCGAAACGGATGGCCTCATTGTCACGCTTTTATCAACGGCCAGCAGATTGGTCACCATCTATTGTCATTAAAATAATGGAGGATGGGAGATCTTTAGAGGGGGAAATCCCATGATGCCCCCCCCCCTTCACACACACACACACGGCTCTTTTGTCTGTCTGACCAATGAATGTTTGGATGTTGCGAAAAAAATACAAGTTTACCAGGGGTGGAAAATATTTGGGTGGGCCATACTTGATCACTTAACCAAGGATGGGTCTGTGCCTAAATTAAGCACTGATGGACCAACTTTAGTCATGTCTGTTAGCTATGTCTTGCCAATTATGGGACATATTGCTAAGTGTGAGACTTGATAAGGTGCTGATGAGTAATATATCTATATATCTTAAATTATATTGCGCATAATGAATTAATAAGCCACACTGCTATTCTTGATTTTTAAAGTATATTGCAATAGTATAATAGTTATAGTTTTGAATTGTTTTTACCACTGTTTTCTATACCAATAAAATTCAGGTTATCCCTTAGTAATTACTAAGTCAAATATCTGTAAGTGTGTGCTAAGTGCAATGTGGCGTTTTCTATGACAATTACGACTTCTTACAAATGTACGTCTTAGTGATGATGTGTGTTGGTTATTTAATATCAAGTTAACACTATCTAAAGTCACAAATGTCGTGATGCATGTAATAAAGTTAACTACCTTTCCCATGATATGGACATGATGTTATTATATAGTGACTGATGTGTGTAGATCCACATCCAACAGGGATTACAATGTCTTCATCAGATTAGATAGTAATTATTGGTGTAACTACCTTTAATAAGAGAGTGGAATGGGTGTTTTGGCATTCCATACCAAGTTAATAACGCTGTCTTAAGCCCTGCATGTCGTGATGTATAAAAGTGCAACACATGTTAAATTCTATGTCCAATATTATCGGCTCAAAGAATTATGAAACAAAAAATGCATGAACATTATTATAAAAAATATTATAAACATCATTGACCACATGCTTAATAAAGAGTTCACACAGTGGCAAATTAAGGGACATGCATACATATGTATTTAGTCCATCAATGGACAAACAAGGACCATCGATGGACAAACAAGGACCATCGATGGACAAACAAGGACCATCAATGGACAAACAAGGACCATCAATGGACAAACAAGGACCATCGATGGACAAACAAGGACCATCAATGGACAAACAAGGACTATCAATGGACAAACAAGGACAAGGACCATCATTGGACAAACAAGGACCATCACTGGCTAAATATATACAATCATTGATTGACAACATGGTCCATCAATAAAAAATTAAGGGACATTAAAGTATAAAGTCCATCAATGGACAAATAGATACCATCATTGACCAAATATGGTCCATCAGTGACAAATTTCGGCATATGTAATCCATAATTGGCTAAATATGCCCACCCAACAAGGGCCAAATATGGCCACTGAAAGTCTAAATATAACACAAAATAATTTCATATTTTCATGATATGTATTCTCCACTCGCATTTTCGTGTCATTAACACGTACGTTTCATTTCCACACACATATTTGTATTTCAAATGTAGTATTAAAATGTAAATTTCAAACCTACATTTAAAATGTAAATTTCTAACATTTAAAACAGCACCAGTTAACAATACGTCAAAAATTGCGAATCAGCAGAGGTTGAAAATGTAAAATAGCAAAAATGCAAAATAGGAAAGTATTGCAGACACAAGTTGAACGTGACCGGGCATAACTAACACGATTTATACATAAAAATATATGAAATTTGTTGAAATTCAGTCGCTGACAAAATGTTAAAATGTGAAAATTGTTGGCATTTGATATTATGCATCTTTTGTGCAAAATGTTGTTGAACGATGCACATGATGAAATGAAGAGAGCACAGAGATGTAACCTATTGCATTATTGATTTCATTCAACATTATAATCTCGAATATAGTTTTGATAGTGTTTTCGCAACCCTATTAAAAATGGATGTACGCACCATAGATTATAGAGCGCATTAAACGCACGCTTTATTGCAATTATTTTTGAGTCGGGCGCGTTGAACATTAAAATAGGTTCGGGAACATAATCAAATGGCTAATTCGTGCGCATGTGTGGACACTGAAACACCTGTTTTCTAATTGCAAATTCAGGCAAATTTATATACATCCCATTAAGGGGAATTTACGCCATATTGCATCGGAAAAGAGAATTAACACGGATACCCCGAAACAAAATGAAATTATTCAACAAATATATTTACACAATTATAGGATCTAGAAATGTGTGTTGTTTCCAACAATCTATATCGATTAGACTAGTACATAGTGTAATAAACATGGTCCGTGGACTATATAGTACTGAAAATGGCCGTGTGGGGCGCTACTGTAAATAACTGAGTGACGACAACGCCATCTATAGGTGAAATCGCAATTGATATGTTGAAATGAAATTATGTTATCTTATAATTTGGGATTGTTTGGCTATCTATCAGTGAGTTGGTAACAAAATCACTGCTGATGATGTTTAAACATATTTGCGATATCCTACAATTTTGTGAATTATAAGAAGTGATTTGGTTACAAAATCACAACTGTTGTTGTTTAAATTAAACTTCGAGTATGTCATCTTAAATTTGTGATAATTTGGCCAAATATCAGTGATTTGGTAACGAAATTACACCTGATGATATTTAAACACAATTCTGTTAACCTGCAGCTTGTGATTGTTTTGGCCATGTATCCGTGATTTGGTAACGAAATCACAACTGATGATAGTTAAACACAATTATGTTATCTTACAGTTTGTCATTATTTTGGACATGTATCAGTGATTTGGTAACAAAATCACAACTGATGATATTTAAACTTAACTATGCTATCTTACAGTTTGTTTGTTTTGGCCATCTATCAGTGATTTGGTAACAAAATCACAACTGATGATATTTAAACTTAACTATGCTATCTTACAGTTTGTTTGTTTTGGCCATCTATCAGTGAGTTGGTAACAAAATCACAACTGATGATATTTAAACACAATTACGTCAACAATTTGTTTTGGCCATTTATCAGTGATTTAGTAACAAAATCACTGCAGATGATGTTTAAACGAAATTAAGTCATACTACAATTTGTGAAAAATATTCGCAGTAATCTGGTAACAAAATCACAACTGCTATTATTTAAATTAAACTTCGAGAATGTTATTCTCGATTTGTGGTTATTTGGCCATGTATCAGTGATTTGGTAACGAAATCACAACTGAAGTTTACATGAAAATACAAGAATGTTTTACTTAAATTAGTAAAAATTATAAGCAGTGATTTGGTAACAAAATCACAGTTGCTGATATCTATTTTAACAAAATTGCGTTTTCCTAGAATTTGTGATTGTATTAGTCATGTATCAGTGATTTGGTAACAAAATCACAACTGATGATAATCATACGAAACTACAAGTATGTTTTCCTCAATGTGTGCATATTTTAAGAAGTAATTTAGTAACAAAATCACAACTATAGTGATAAGAAGATGCAATTATGCTATCCTCAATTTGTGTTTATTTCGACAAAAAATCAGTCATTTGGTAAAAAAATCACTACTAATGAAGTTTAAACGATGACAAACTTGTTGATGAAACATAAGACAGAAACTTAAAAATTATGTTTTTCAACCGACCGTAACAAAATTGTTTACCTTGGCATAAATTTAATTTAATAATATATTTTCATTTCGCGAATTTGGTTTGTGGTGGCTTTGAGTTAAAACATGAATAAATTTTCATGAAAACAAGTTTCACATTTTGGGTAAAACATTGTCGAAAACCACAAAAGTATGTAATATCATGTCTTAAGGCTACATCTTTTTCTCTTGACCTCATCTCATTTTGGTCATCTTAATTAAGATTTACTTCGTTAAAATATACTAAAGTTTTAACGAACATATATTCACTAAAGGCAATTAGTTGCCAAAAGTCTCAAGAATACGGTATGTAATTTGGCAAAACAAACATTTTTACAAATCTATATCTTTCCAGGGCATATATTTATTTATATATTTATTTATATATTATTTATTATATGACTTATTTGCCATATGTCTAGACTAGAAATATGGTCATATAAGTACATGTATATCTACAAAAGCCAAGATTTGTAAATAAATTCATGTATGGGCATATACTGAATGTATGTCAATGTGTATTTTACATGTTATATACATGTGGCATGTAATTGGCAAGACATGACCATCAGTGGTCAAATATGGCTAACACATGACTATCAGTCATGATCAGTGGTTAAAAATGTTCATTACATGGCCTTCAGACATGATCAGTGGTGAAATATGGCCATCAGTCAAGATCAGTGGTTAAACATGGTCATTACATGATCATCAGTCAAGATCATTGGTCAAATAGAGCCAACACTTGACCATCAGTCATGATCAGTGGTCAAATATGGCCAACCCATGACCATCAGTCAAGATCAGTGGTTATACATGTTCATTACATGATCATCAGTCAAGATCAATGGTCAAATATGGCCATCAGTCAAGATTATTGGTCAAATATGGCCAACACATGACTATCAGTCATGATCAGTGGTTAAAAATGTTCTGTTCATTACACGGCCTTCAGACATGATCAGTAGTGAAATATGGCCATCAGTAAGATCAGTGGTCAAATATGACCAACACATGACCATCAGTCATGATCAGTGGTGAAATATGGCCATCAGTCAAGATCAGTGGTTAAACATGGTCATTACATGATCATCAGTCAAGATCATTGGTCAAATATAGCCAACACTTGACCATCAGTCATGATCAGTGGTCAAATGTGGCCAACCCATGACCATCAGTCAAGATCAGTGGTTTTACATGTTCATTACATGATCATCAGTCAAGATCAATGGTCAAATATGGCCATCAGTCAAAATTATTGGTCAAATATGGCCAACACATGGCCATCAAACATGATCAGTGGTCAAATATGGCTAACAACTGATCATCAGTCATGATCAGTGGTTAAACATGTTCATTACCTGACCATCTGTGGTTAAATTTGGACAATACATGTCAAATATGGTCAATGCATGATCATCAGTGGTCAAATATGCCCAATAAATGACCATCAGAGATCGCATATGATCAAGACCTGATCATCAGTGGTCATATATGGCCATCAGTCACGATCAGTGATCAAACATGGCCAACACATGACCATTATCATAAGAAGCTTTTCAACGCCATGAAAAGAGTATAATTACATATTAATTGTAAAACTAAACATGAAGTGAGAACATTAATTATTACAAAATACAAGTTTTTTCTTCATCCAAATGGGAATTCAATCATTAATTTAACAAAGGACACGAAGCCACCTGTGACTAAAAATCAAGAAATTTGTAAAAGAAATCAAAGGTAGATTAAGAGCAAGTCCTTCGTATATAAATCCATCATTGAAAAAGAGCAGTAATGGAAATCCAATAGCGTACTAAAATTTTGGGTCTCTTATAAAAAAAATTAAAAAAAATGTAAAAAATGGGAATGAAAGCCGTGATAAGCTCCCAATTCCCTCGCTTTGATTTTCTAGTCTAATTAGAGATGCATATCCTCCCTTTAATGATATTCATATAGGTAGTGAAGTGCATGCCGGGTAAGTGAGTAAAAATAATTAGATCTATCTTAAGAAAAATAATATAAAAAAACCGGTTGAACTTTAGCAATTCATCCGAGATACACGCCATAATATAATTACAATTTAAGAAGAAAAATAAGGAATTTATGAAGGGAAAGGAAAAAAGAAAAATTGACTATTTTTCCACCTCAATTCAGAAATTTATTTTATAATTAAGGTTAAAAAAACACTATAATAGGCGTGTCTAATGATAGGGATAATGCAATTTATTTGATTAAAACAAACATTGTTTTGTTGTTTAGGGGAAGGGCATCTATGGGTAAGCACCAGAGAAAATATCTGGAAACATGAAACAGAAACACGGACAAACATTTGTTATCTTAGGCGTTTCGCGAAGTTTGGTGAAACGTTTGTTGAAAAACTACCGATCGATCAAGAGCTGGTCTGGTTCAAAGGAAAAAACAGAATGCACCTGAGGAAACATGAAACAGAACAATGGACAAATGTTTGTTATCTTGAATGTGTTCCAAAGTTTGGTGAAACGTTTGTTGAAAAACTGCCATTTTCAGGAAACTTTTCGATGTTTCCTGACGATCGCTCAAGAGGCGGTCCGGATCGAAGGAAAAAAATGGTATGCACCAGAGGAAACACCTGGAAACATGAACCATGCAGAAACATGGACAAACATTTCTTATCTTAAATGTAAGTCCCAAAGTTTGGTGAAACGTTTGTTCAAAAACGTCCATTTTAAGAAAACTTTTCGATGTTTCCTGGTGATCGCTCAAGAGGCAGTCCGGATCAAAGGATAAAAAGGTATGTACCAGAGGAAACATCTGAAAACATGGACAAACATTTGTTATCTTGGGTGTGTCACAAAGTTTGGTGAAACGTTTGTTGAAAAACGGCTATTTTCAGTAAACATTTCGATGTTCCCTGGCGATCGCTCAAGAGGCAGTCCGGATCGAAGGAAAAAAAATGGTATGCACCAGAGGAAACACCTGGAAACATGAACCATGCAGAAACATGGACAAACATTTCTTATCTTAAATGTAAGTCCCAAAGTTTGGTGAAACGTTTGTTCAAAAACGTCCATTTTAAGAAAACTTTTCGATGTTTCCTGGTGATCGCTCAAGAGGCAGTCCGGATCAAAGGATAAAAAGGTATGTACCAGAGGAAACATCTGAAAACATGGACAAACATTTGTTATCTTGGGTGTGTCACAAAGTTTGGTGAAACGTTTGTTGAAAAACGGCTATTTTCAGTAAACATTTCGATGTTCCCTGGCGATCGCTCAAGAGGCAGTCCGGATCAAAGAAAAAATTGGTATACACCAGAGGATACATGAAACAGAAACATGGGCAAATGTTTGTTATCTTGGGTGTGTCCCAAAGTTTGGAGAAACGTTTGTTGAAAAACGGCCATTTCCTGTTGATTGTTTCTTTGCGATCGCTCAAGAGGCGGTCCAGAACAAAGGAAAAAATGTTTCCTGGTCAAGGCGCTTTTACCAAGGGCTGTACAGGATGACGTAACGCAGTTTAACCACGTTGGTTTTAAATGGAATGCACGTGGTCAAATTGACTACGTCATGAAATACAGTAGTTGACAAAAGCGCTATGACCAGCCAATACGAAGCCCCACCTTGTTTCACGAAATGTTTTTTTGGTGCATACACTCGTGTTTTTGCAATTTTGTTTTCGGAAATTTTGGTAAAACTTGTTGAGAAAGTGCTTCGTGTTTCTGATTGATGTTTCCAGATGTTTCCTCTGGTGCATACCCCACCTTAAGATAATGCATCAAAAAATTGAGTAAATAAGACAGGAATAATTAGTGAATTAATTTTCGCCGATTGCCATTAAATGAGAAAAGTGAAAAAAGAAAACATTAAGAATCATGATGAAGTATTTTTCAAATACAATCTGACAAAACATTAATATTTTCAGAGTGAAATTGGCCACTGAAGTGAAAGCTAGAAGGCCCCAAATTGCTAATTAAGGAAAAGCAAAACTTTTAGCGTTTAATAGCGGACCAGAAATGTGTAGTGAGGAATTATCGAGACAGCAATTATACCGAGGTGGCAAATGATTTGTTTAATTGCCCAGCTAATTATATTTATTTGCCTCGCTGTGGATCTAAATAGGCCATTTAGAAGACTTGCCCGGGAATAAGGGCGTCTGTGATCGAGGCATTAATGAAAAACGAGGCCTCACTCGAGAGGGGAGGAGGGGGGTCAATTCCCCCCACAAATATTCAACACGACGACTCAAAATCTCAATTCCCAGGTTTACAATTAATATGAACAATCTTGAAACATGTCCTAGCTCTTCAACTGAAGACATTTCATTTGTTCAAAAACACAATAAAATCATTATAACGTAATAAGGCCCTTGTAACAGATAGTGAAGGAGGTGGGGGGGGGAGAGAAGGAGGAAAGAAGGGGTGTCTTGCAACCCTTACATTTTGGGCTCCATACATATACTTCAAAATACAATAAAATAATTACACATTTATAATATTGTAACAGGACTTTTTTAGATCACAAAAGGGGGATCCATGGACCATGCATCACTTCCTGTTTTGCAAGGGTCCCAAAAACAAAAATTTTGGTCCTTGGACATAGTCACTTGATGGTAACAGGATTTTGAACATAGTCACTTTATTGTAACAGCACTTTAGACATAAGACATTTGAGTAACAGGATCTTGGACATATCCACTTGATAATAACAGAACTTTGGACAGTCACTTGTAAGTAACAGGACCTTGAACATAGTCACTTGATGGTAACAGGGCCTTGGGCATAGTCACTTGATGGTAACAGGAACTTGACATAGTCACTTGAAAGTAACAGGACCTTGAACATAGTCACTTGATGGTAACAGGGCCTTGGAGACAGTCACTTGATTGAAACAGGAGCTTGGACATAGTCACTTGATTGTTACAGGAGCTTGGGCATAGTTACTTGATTGTAACAGGACCTTGACATAGTCACTTGATTGTAACAGGACCTTGGACATAGTAACTTGATTGTAACAGGAGCTTGGGCAGTCACTTGATGGTAACAGGACTTTGGTCAGTCACTTGGTTGTAACAGGACCTTGGACATAGTCACTAGATTGTAACAGGTGCTTGGTCACAGTCACTTGATTGCAACAAGACCTTGGACATAGTCACTTGGTTGTAACAGGACCTTTGGCATTGTCACTTGATTATAGCAGAACCTTGGACATAGTCACTAGATTGTAACAGGTGCTTGGTCACAGTCACTTGATTGCAACAAGACCTTGGACATAGTC
>JAQGBW010002131.1:0-21290 GCA_034698625.1 Julus scanicus
TATATACACATATATATATATATTTTTAAATAAAATTTAAAGAAAACTTTTTAAAAAAAATTATCAATTGGAATGAATGAAGGATTTTTTTTGTAATTAGAATAATTTACACATTTTTACTGGGATAATAACGAAGTTTGTATTTTGCATTACAAAGTAGGTAGTTCTCAGTGAAACCGAATTACTAAGAACTGCTACTGCTGCTTACAAATAGCATTTTTTTGGGGATAAATTACGGATATTTTTTCTGTTTTCTCTTCATACATGCTTGAACGCCAAAAACATTTTATACATTTAATCTTCATAATAATTAAAATATTCTAGTTGTGAATAAGCGCATGAATAAGCCATAAACGCATGTTCTTAAACACATTTATCACAAATATAACTTATCCATCATCATTAACACTGTATTAGGTCTTCAGAATTTTCTTAAGCTTGAATTCAATTGCCAATTAACCAGAGCAATGTGCAAAAATGTACACGATCGACCCAATCAACAAGCGGCAAGAAAGGCAAAATAATGGAGCTCAGATGTGAATGCAAACCCAGTTAAGGCAAATACAGTTACTGCGTAACATTCCAAATGCAAAATCACTTATAAAACTTCAATTCGGATTCCACCACATCTTTAAAGAGGTCCTCGGCTTCAGGGATAGATTCCGGACCGTAATTGGCGAGGAAAATTTCCATGTCTTGGACACATCGCTTCTCCAGCGACTGCAATAATGCCTGAAGTTCACGTCCCTTTTTATCATTACTCATCATTAGTTGTATTGCGTTTTCATGGAACTTGTACAAGGTGTGCTTGCGATCAACTTTATGTTGAAACCGTGGTTTTGCCTTCACCAAAATTTAAAATTAGCATTCAGTGATCAGGGAAATTTTGACTCTGTTGCGATCTACCTAATTATGTAGTGGAATTCAGGGCGACTTTCTTGGAATCTTACCTTTGCTGGGTCTTCACCTGCAGGTAAAACAGGAGATTGGATGTGATGCGAGATTCTGGCATTTGGACAAAATATGAATGGCTTGAAAACAGAATGCTTAGGATCGGGTGTGCCCGTGAACCAATGGCAGCTCGGTCGACCTGAGCCAGGGGGTGATAACACCGATACCTGAAATTATTTACGACTTCGTAATAATGCAATGATATGTCAATGTTAAAGTATAAAAATGCTAATATGAAGCAAATTAAGGGCTACCTGACTTCCAGATGTTGGAAACCCATTGTCCACTCCACGACAAATTCCACTTTCCTTGTTCCTCAATACTGAGAACATATCAGGTACAGAAAAACTGCCTGTTTGAAGATGAAAATGTGGCTTAGTATCATAGCAAAAATATTATTAATTTGTCAGCCAATGAGAAAATATACTAGTGCCAGTGTCAATACCTGAGCGTGATAAGTTTTCCAATAATTCTTTCCCAGCATGGAGGCGGAAAGTGTCTCCTCCACTGGAAAATGCCTTGGCAAAATCAAATTCGCCATTATTGGGATCCCACAATTTATTCGATTCTGCATACTTTTTGAGCCCAGTAGACATTTCGTCGATTTCTGTGCCTATGGTAACGCAATTTGATATATTATGCGTTGTTCCGCTTCTGATCTTATGTGCGACCCACATTTTAGCTGCAGTTTCAACCACCCACGCCTCAGAACGGTCAGCTATCAGGAAACTGTTTTGGTACGTCAAAGATGGATCACTGTCTGAGCAAGGCCCTCCTTGACCATGCTTCTCAAGTAGAGAAGTTATGACTTCCATAGCTTCCTTAGCAGTCGTAGCTCTTTCTAGACCCAATCTATTTAAAAAATCCATTGAATGACAATGTATCAAAAGTAGATTGGCTGAGTTGCAATCGGTTTAAATTGAGTAATTTTACTTGGCTAACCTGACAAGATCCATTCCAAGCAATCGTTCTTCCTCATCATCAGGCCCATTTAACGTGGTCCAAATAGCCTCATTGCCAATGCACACGCTATGTTCGTTAGCACCCATTTCAGCTCCCCACATCCAGGCGGGTTTGCTCAGAATCACAGAATGAGTATGAGCAACTTGGTCTATCTTGATGTAAGTACACTGCATCCAAAGGAGAAAAAAAAACCTAATTCTTCCGAATGTTCATTTTACATAATGTAGGAAGCTGTTATGAAATTGTTATGAAATTGTGGGTTTCTTCCCAAATCCTCAGATTTAATTGATTTTGACCAAATACAAATATATTTAGATTGCTGCCATTTGCTCATACATATTTTTTTCCTTTAATAGGCATATTCTCAGTTGAAAATAAATTACTAAACGTTTCACACACATACATACATCAAGCTTGTTTCCTGGTGGAAAATCCTGAGCCGGAACTAGAACCACTTCTTGCACTTCCCCCGCTGGCCGATCGGAGTTTTTGCCAAATATGATGCATCCATCGGAAGTTAACGGTGGTAAAACCACAAAGGTATCACAGCTTACTATCGTGCCAATTACCTCACTAGACATCGTCCTAACATGCAATAACATACACATACTGTAAAATAGTTTGATAAATCTTGTCGGCATAAAGTTATGAACATATTTATTCTATTGCTCTTAATATTTCAGAATGCAATTATGCATTAATTTTCATTAAATGCATCAAGTGCATATGCTTATTTACTATATGATCTCACATCAGTAACAGCAAAACAGTACAGCTCTTTAAATTACGTATTATATGACATATAACTATATGCATGATATCTCATTCATTTATTTAACAACGAAATAAAACAATTAAAGACACTATGTGACATTCGACTCTTATACTTTAACAGCATGAACTAAATTAGAAATGACTGAACATTTATTGACTATAAACATATGCGTGTGTTACGTATACGTCAGAATAATTGATGAATTAGTCACCACCTGCTTGCCCCTTCACATGCTTTTTTCAAATGATATTAAATTAGCGTCTTACAAACCCACCACACTTTCATATGTTAGCTCACCGGTATTCTTCTTGCTTTGAAATAATGAAAATTAGAAAAAGATCGTAGTGATAGGTAGTTGTAAAGCGGTTTAAATGCCCTGGTCACCTCAATGACCTCAGATCATGCACGGATAAGAGCAGGAACCGTTTATCCGAACAAAACTACCGCGAGCTACACCGGGGGCACTATAAGCATGACTTGTTTATTAAAATATTTTATTGCAATTATATTTGGAATTAACGAACAACACGTTTATATTTTCACAATATTGTTGAATTGTTTAAATTCTTAAAGAAAGGTGCAGTTTTAAACATTTTTTTGCCACCATTAATAGTTTTGTAGTTTTAATATTTCTATATTATGATAATTTATTCTGGAGAGCAGGGTAGGAGAGAGGGAACAAATGAATTTCATACTTATAATGCTATGAATAAATTCAAAGTTGGAATTCCATGGTTTGAGCGCCACCAAACAAGAGTTGCCACGTTCGGATAAACGAAGTTTTATTGCTTTTATTTATCTTACTCTAGCGCTCACTAGATGCCGCTAGTTACCAACGAAGGTTTCATATCGGAATTTCCATTCAGGCTCTGGGAGATACAGTCTTGCAGTTTTTTAACGACTGTTTGTTGGCGAAATTCCCAATATTCCGGCTGCACTTAGGGGAAGCGGGCTTAGAATCTGCTAAAATAAAGTAGGCTAATACCATTCGTGACGTAAACCATTCGACAATATGGCTCTTTTCCGTGTGCTAACAACGAAACTAGCCGGTTCTTCCCAAGTAAGTATTTCAGCCTAGGAATAACGTGTCGTGTACATTTAATTTTCATTGAAGAAGCTTGTTCGTATTCAAAAATTAACATTCAGATAGTGTTCTGGCTGTTCAAGGTTGCATTATATAATCTAAAAGAGGAATACAATTGTAGTAGACCTTCTGAAGGGCATTCCAGACATTGGAAAAGTGCCTTACGCAAAATATCCATTGTAAATGTATCCCCTTTAAAGATCTTTGAAGAATTCGTGACCTTTATGCTTTTAATAAGCTTTATTTAATCCCTGATAATCGTTTATGATAATACCTTTTTGCGGAACATGATCTATTGTAGTTATTAGTTTTCTTAATGGATTAAGTACTAGATTGTCGTGAATACCCCAAGACTATATCGCAAACCATACGTTAAATTTAGATGATGAGCATTGCCACCAAATTGTTCAGTATTTTATACAACTTTTTTTATATGCATGAAATGTGTTTTAAACTCGAAAGAAATGAGTTGTACATTCTTAATTTTTGTTTATAATTATAATTAAACTGCGAGCCAATTCTAAAGCTAGTAAATCTCGCTAGTAAATCAAAAATACATTAATTGATTTTCTTGGGAAAGAGCAAAAGGCAGTTCAAATCATCCAAGATAAACTATTAAACCAAAGTTATTAACCTCAGGCATATGATAAGCCTCATTAGTATTCCCCCTCTACCAGTTTGCGTTGATCTGTGCAATAGTTACCTTTATCTAAAAGCCGGGTCATATGAAGCCATCTTCTGGCCTTTTGTATACTGGACCTTGCTTTTAACTTTACTTCTTTGTCAATAATGAACTGGCCCTACATGTATGGTAAAGCGACCTCTTCAAATGGTCAACGCCTTGGGGTGTCCCAGAATAAATTAGCGTTAAAAGGTTAGTTTGCAAGATATGCAATTGCCACAGTTGGCTACATTCATAACAATTTTATTGTTAAGACTGTTAGGGAATTTGTGTGGCATAAATGACACTTATATACAGAACGTTCAGTAAATTTGGACTCCTTTTCGTTCCTGGTTCCTCATTCCAGCTTATCTAGAAAATCATGCCATGACCTTTGAATTGACTAATCGAGCTTTATTTAGACATTGTACATCTTTTTTTATTAATAATGTGCAATTGTATACTGGGGTTTACCCGATGATTGACTTGTTAGCATGAACTAAACGACTTTGGTGTACAAGTTTATATTTCATTCTGACACCACTTTTAATTTTAGAATTGAATTTGAACTTCATATCTAACGTCATTTGATATCACTGCTAGCTAGTTGTTCATTAATAAACTTTCTATCCGGTCAGTTTGGACGTCTGCCCAGCACGTGAAGGGTGCCTGTTCAGTATATTACACAGATTCAAATAACATTTTATCGGTTCATTTCCTTAGGCTAAGTTGGTAATTTAAAATTTAGTTTTTATGCTTTATTAGCATAACCATAAATAAATGTCAATAGACTGTTTAAAAACACTTCCATGTTAAATTCTATGTTTCTAATTAAAAACTACCTCCACAAAATCTGAACTAAAGTAATCACATGAAATTTTTAACAGCTGATTTACGTTTTTAATTCAAGGAATACTTTGATTGTTTATTGTTATAGATAACAAAATACTCAACACAAGAACGCCAGAAGGCCTTTTTTATCTCAAGCATTGACCTAAATTCTATGTAATCTCCTTCACAATATTTTTTATTAATAATAAGTTGCATAATTGAGAATTAAAACGTCTCTGGTTGCCAGTTGAAATTTGATTAGAAATCGGTAGGCTACATATATGCACAATAAAATAACACCTCGTCATCTACTTTGCTTTCATAAAAGTGGATTTGGCTGGTGTAAACCTTCCGCAGACTACTGCAACTGGCTGCCAGTTAACATCGTTATTTTTTTCAAGGTTATGATCAGAAACTGTCTGGTTATGAGGCCACTTGTTTTGCACTTAACTGATATAAATGATCTCATAATAATCTGCTACATTATTATCACAACACACTGATAGAAAACATTAGCCCCTATCATTGTTTGTTTTGATTTTAGGAGAAAAAAAAGCCACTTATTTGTGTAAACCATGTACCCTGAACAAAATAAATGGAACATTTTGTACCTTAAGCTGCTTTTCACAAGTTGACTATAGTTGACATGCACAGATGTGTTACTAGATGTGTCTTCTGATATTTTTTAAAGTAATTGTCTAAGATATAGGTTGGAATAATATTGTGCTTCATTTTTTTCAGTTATTGAAAACCTCCCCTGTTTTATCTGCGTTTTTCTTCAGAACCCTGTCAGACAGCACAGTAGGTGTTTTGTTTCATTCATACACACTGCACTTTGATTGCTGTAATTTTATGTAACTGAATTCTGTCTTTATTTACATACTTGATTTAATGTTAGGATCTCAAAGATGTGTTAGCTAGAAAAATTCCTGAGCAACAGAAAGTAGTAAAAGAATTTCGTCAGAAATATGGCGATAAGATCATCGGGGAGATATCTGTGGATATGGTAAGTGCATTTTTGCCTCGAGGACAACATACCCTATCCTTGCTAGTAACCTGAGCATTAAGTTAATTTAAATTGCATTAAGTTTTAAGAACTTGAAGTTAGTGCATGTGAGTGGTTTTCTATTACTGAAATTTAGTAAGCCAAGAAAAATTACGACTTATTACAGGTGTACGGAGGCATGCGGAGCATGAAAGCTTTAGTAACGGAAACCTCCGTCCTCGATCCAGAAGAAGGAATTAGATTCCGTGGCTTTAGTATTCCAGAATGTCAGAAGTTACTACCAAAGGCCAAAGGAGGCGACCAGCCATTGCCAGAAGGATTATTTTGGTTGTTGCTGACTGGAGATGTTCCCAGCGAAGAACAAGTATGCACTTTTATTACACCCTATGCAATTTTGCAGCATAGCCCTCAATTTCTCAAGTTCATTCACTGTTTTTTTATTCCACACAGGTAAAGGCAGTCTCAAAAATCTGGGCTACTCGAGCTGATTTACCATCTCATGTCGTCACCATGCTAAATAACTTTCCAAGTAATCTACATCCAATGTCGCAGTTCAGTGCGGCTGTAACAGCTTTAAATAGTGAAAGCAAATTTGCCAAAGCATACGGAGATGGGGTCCATAAAGCAAAGTATTGGGAAGTAAGTAGATTATACTGTACAGTAGAATCCACTGATGTAGTTTTCCCGTTTAGGAAGTCGAATTTTTGCTGTCCCCGAAATAAATCCCATAGGATAAATGTTAACTTTTCCCTTGTATAAGGTTTTCCCGCTTAATACTTTTCTCGTATAAGCACCCTGGGTAGAATCTCACGGTCCCAAAACTACAATTATAATGTAATTCTTCCCGCTTAATAAGTTTCTGAGTCGCAATATACGTATCGATCTACCAATATGGCGATAGACTGAAAAAGACTAAGAATTGCTGAAAATCAATTTCCTCAAAGGAACAAAAGGAAAAAGATTTAAAGCTGGAATTAAAAGGGGAATCTAATCCCACCTTTGACCCGAGTGGAATTTGTGCAGCAATTGAATATGCCCTTTACTACGCATCAAGGGAATAATGAAGAAAAGGAGTGGCCGGTTTTGTTTAGGTTAGGTTGGGTAGGTTTCAGCTCATGTGAGCTCTTGTCCTAGAACTCAAAAGGGTAAAAATAATTTCTCAAGTGAGAGATACAAAATGTAATATTAAAAGAAAACGTTCATAATATGTATTAGGTGTTATTTCCATATATTTAATGTGCCAATTATGAGCGCATAAGTTTTCCCACTTAAGAAATTTAAAAGCTCAGCTCTCTTGAAAAACGTATTAACAGGGTGGTTATCGGTAAATTGATATAGCAATAAAATTTCTAGAAAGGCATCCATCGTAGCTTTTGTATTGGATTAAATTTCAGCATGTAGTTACGCAGTAAAATATGAAATATCTGAATTATTGAGAAATCGTTTTGTCTAAACGATAATATAAAAACTTCCTGTTGTTGAAAAACTTCAAAGAAATTTCTAGCTTATGCATGTTTTTCTTTGAATATTCATGTTTAGTACGTTTACGAAGATGCAATGGACCTTATTGCTAAGTTGCCAACAGTAGCAGCTACGATTTACCGAAACCTGTACAGGGATGGGACAAGTATTGGAGCTATTGACGTCAACAAGGACTGGTCAGCAAACTTTGTATCCATGCTTGGCTACGATAATCCTGAATTCGTCGAACTGATGCGACTCTACCTCACCATTCACAGGTGATTTTTGTTCTTCACTTGCCGATTTGTACTTAATTCAAAATCCATTCATGAAGCAAAAATGAGGGTGAAAATTGTCAAAGAAAATAATATTAATTGCCTTACATGCTTTTCGATTAACTTTTAAGTGATCACGAAGGTGGCAACGTTAGCGCACATACAACACATCTGGTTGGAAGTGCATTATCTGATCCATATCTTTCTTTTGCGGCTGGTATGAATGGGCTGGCCGGACCTCTCCATGGACTGGCTAATCAAGTGCGTTGCACTACTTCTGAAATTCAACTTTCATTTACTTACTTCTGTTTTTAGAACGAAATTTGACTTTCAACTTTTCTACTTTAGGAAGTCTTAGTTTGGGTCACCAAACTGCAGAAGGAAATCGGAGTTGGAGCAACTGATGACCAACTTAAGGAATTCATCTGGAAAACGCTTAAATCTGGACAAGTGAGTCACTTGCTTTTCATGAGGAATATTTGTACAAAGTGTACTCTACTATATATTAAAATATGTCTCAATCTAATTAGGTTGTTCCTGGCTATGGTCATGCAGTCTTGAGGAAAACCGATCCTCGCTATACCTGTCAACGAGAATTCTGTCTGAAGTATCTCCCCAATGATCCACTATTTAAGCTAGTTGCCCAATTGTACAAGCTTGTACCACCAATTCTTACTGAAACCGGGAAGGTGAAAAATCCATGGCCGAATGTAGATGCTCATAGTGGTGTGATTTTACAGGTAAAATTGATATTTCGTAGTTTTTTTCCCCATTAGCTTGATTAAGTTATAAAATTGCTATCGTTTTTTTTTTCTTTTTCTAAGTACTATGGCATGAAAGAGATGAGTTACTATACGGTTCTATTTGGCGTGTCACGAGCCCTCGGAGTGATGGCATCTCTGGTTTGGGACAGAGCTTTCGGACTGCCTCTCGAACGACCGAAATCCATGAGTACCGTGGGATTAAAGAAACTTACTGGTGCACCATGAAAGCTTTCTAATTGAGTAACAAACACCTAGTGCAAGAGTGAAAGGCAAGAGATTGTTGTTTCATGTGTTCAGACTTACAAATTTTTTGCAAAAACCATCAGATTTCAATGTCGTATTTAGAATTTTTATTTTCAAAGTAACTCTATATTGATTTTCCAATTAACGTCGAGTTGCAGTAAAAAGTTTAGATGGCAATGAGCTTCCTCACGTTCATACAATTGGGCGCCTAATGACACCTTCTGTTTTACATTTGTTGATACTTGTTTGCATGATACGTAGCCATCTGGATAGCGTCATAGGTCATCCTCATCATAGTCGTAGAATTAGTAAATTTTGTGTGGATAATCTGCTTAGATTGATCAAGGTTTTTAAATGGTGCCCATCAGTTTGTATCCCTTGAAACAACTTCAAGTATTCACTTTTGATAATTTTGTCTCCAAAATCATTGAATTTTTGAACCGAGATTCATGGCAAAAGTAATTTTTTTCATTAAACGTAATCAATTTAAGATGATTCATCTCATTTAAATGTCGCATTTATTCCTAGTAAAAGCACTTTTGTAAAATCAAAGCTAGTTTCTCATATTTAGACCATCATTGAACATTTTTGTGTCATAATTTTATTGTTCTTTCGGCGGCATATGCATCAGTTTATGAAGAGGTTCTAGCAATTTAAAAACGCTAAACACATGATTGAGAAGTCCCTTAATTGAAGCCATTAAGGTGCCTTTTTGCATGCGTGGAGCTTCAGCCGGTATCAAATCATTGGAAAAAAACAATGTTGTTTAGTTTGTTTTGGAGCACAAGTGATCACCTTGAAATGTTTGTAAGGCACGTTATCTGAGCTATGCAGAATCGCGGATTGATTGCATCGATGCACGTTGTCAATTCTTCAGCAATATGTAATTGTTTGTCTTGTCAAGGATATAATTGATATAATCAAAATTATCGTTAATGTCACTTTTAATGCACAAATGGGTTTCTTCTTAATGGACATTTGTAGATTTTCCACAAATTGGCTGTGCAGATTTTTTTAGTTGCAGTTTTAATTTCATATTTTGCGTTATACTCAGTTATTCAAGACTCAAGTATGCTGCACATAGATGATTTTCACAAAGTATATTTCATTTGACTACTAGGTGATATGGATCACTAGCAAACGGTTTTGCATAATTAAAGAATGGTTTAATTATATTTAATAAATTCTCATACATTTGTAGAGATCTGGCAGTGCTTGCGCTCATTATGGAGAGGAGTGTTAAATTGTCTAATAAACCATTGTAAGGCAAGTTGCATCCACGCTGATGTTATTACAGTAGCCAATAATATGTTTGATTTCATGAATATTTGCTTTCAGGTTGCAGTAAAGACTTGAGTCCACATTAGTACATTTTTTTTGCTGAATACAATGCACAAAAAACTGCTTTGTGTGCATTTGTCATTCTGCAAAGATTCTTACTAATGTGTCCCCAGCCTAATAATAATAAACTTGGTCTTTGTTTTGGCTTGATAGGCTGTTTCTATCGAATCCATAAGATTGTTTTTCCCCCTAAAGTATATTGAACCCAAGAGTAAGAAGAAATAAGCGACAAAAGAAATGCTGTACCAAGGTTTTTGTTATTTATTTTGTATAAAAAGTTAGGAATTATAACTATCACTACATTAACGATTAGGCAGGTTTTAACTCAATTTCCAGTGATACAACATGGTTGATCTAGGATGGGGATACACAGATACATTTCTAATAAATTCACTTGGACTTCGGAAAGACTCATGCTTGGAACTTCCCCAATATATCTCCATCGCGAAACAACTGATATTCCTGAAGAAGAAAAAAACCAATATAGTAAGCTTTATATGATTAGAGATAATGAGACAAGTCGTTAGCTTACTTTATCCTCCAAAACTACTTTTTGTCCTCCATATTCTGGAAGCAATACTTTATCACCAACTTGAACACTCATTGGTAGCAATTGTCCTTTCTGGAAAGAAGATAACATGCTTAATCAAAGCTTCTTGGATTAATGTAGTTTCAGTTAAGTGATACTTACAGGAGTCCTGGACCCAGGACCAACTGCAATAACTGTAGCATTAACAACTTTCCCAGCTGCTTTTTCAGGTATCATGATTCCACCTTTGGTTGTTGTTTCAGCTAGAAAACGCTCCACCAGAACACGGTCGAAGAGGGGAAGAAACTTTTTTAGTGCTCCAGACTACAATAAAGAAAATGTGAAGGCATTTTGATAATGATCTTTTGAGAATGCATCAACCAACAGAGCACAAGAGGTATAACTATTCCGAACAATCTGTAGCTAATAAATATAGAATATTCTAAAATTTATTTTATGTCTTTTACAGAGCTAAGTTGCATAAATCGTAACCATCACAAGTTCAATATTTGGGACGCAATATTTATACCAGAGTATATGGATAAACTGCTGATCTTTACAAGACAATACAAATAAGTGGTACAGCTATAGAACCCAGGTAAATATCATCACAACATTATTTACCACATTATTTAAACTATTAAGACTAAAGCATTTTCCGAATCTTCGGTATGTATCTTCGGATTTTAGTAGGGATAATCCTCCTTTTTCAACTACTCTTTGTCTGGAAATCTCAACTACACATCTTCCCCCACCAAAGTTCAAATGGTACGTGGCAAAGGTCATCAGTGAACGTGGTCAAATCATTAATTGTAATGATTGTCGGTTGTACAGAAAATGAACGACCGGGATTTAATAATACAAAGCATAATAAGCCCATAATTAACACAAAGTACATATTCTCTTTGGTAACGTAAGAATCTTATGTAATCTCAAACCACGTGCAACCAAAATTCACCTTTTAAAAAACTACGCAAATTTTAAGGTTTTTCCCCCCTAATTAATGATATTGCTCATTACTACGAAATACAAAGATCTAACACAACACATTTGCACACATCTTACCATATTTAGATTTGGTATTTATGCGGACTATTTAGATTATGAAGTAACAACTCGTAACCGTTCCTCAAGAGATTCTGGACGCCGAATATTCTAGAAAGGCAGTCCCTTTTCCCATGCGGTCTCCACATACTTTACTGCGCATGCGCAATGGAGGCTGGATACAACATTTAGGTATATTTTATTGAAGATATAGAATTTTTCAGCTCAAAATTATAACATGAACATTGAAATTTGGTTCGCACGTTTATTTATTGGGAATAAATTAGTATTAATTGGATTTTTTTGAATAAACGGTTTTTATTAGGATGACGCAATAACTGGAAACTTCTGGAGAAAAAAGGCCCTGAACGAGCATATTTCCACGGCTTAGAAGCGTTCAGAGTGAACGTATATAGCGCTTAATGAAAAGGAAACGTTGTATGGATTATGCGCTCCTGAGCAGCCTTTAAGACGCTTCGTTATGCATGGTTCGGGGCCGCTAAACATTTTTAGCACGTGCTCCCGTTCGAAGGTCGTGCTTGTGCAGAATCTTCTGGAAGTTGCACGAGGTCAGCAGCGAGCACTTCTCTCCGAATCTCTTGTTTTTTTGAATACATACCCATTTTTTTTGAAAAGAACGATTAACTAAACATAGGTAAGTTAAATTAGGGATTAAATTAACTAAATGTGAATTTTTGCTGGAACATAAGCGCATTTTTACGCTCAACATTGAGCTGTTTTTTGTCCCGGCGAAATTGGCATAGAAACGTGGTTGATAGGCTTATTGCATTCGGCGTGATAAGGTCGCGTAAGTTCACGACCTTTGATATTTAATGCTTTTCATAAAAATCAAGAAATGTTAGAATCCGTCTGTGCTCTACAGACTCAAAATTCAGTTTTAGGCATGTAATTGTGCAAGTTATGTTCATTGTTAAGCAAACGCGTGTGCATTCAAAAGTGCAATCGGCATAAGCTTTGTTAAACATGCTAATCTTAATTTAAAGACTGGCCCTTCCAGCCTAAAGGGATTAACGCTGCATTGTATAAATACAGATTAGCTCTCTTAAGTGGGATATTCCTTAAGTGCTATGCTAATTTCTTTTGAAGCATGCTAATTTGTGACCCTCGTAGCCCCCATTGGGAATAAAGCCTAGAATTAATGACCTCAAAAGTCAAAAGTATGCTTATCTGATAGCCAAAGGTCACGCATGGCACACATTTAGGGTGGAGGATGACCTGCAACCTGTGTCGCAGTGGAATGTTACATGAATGCATTACTTCATCTATGGCATTCTTATTACATTTCACTCATTTATGTGAAAGTAGTGTACCCATTTTTGTAGTTTGATGTAGCCTGGAATCCATTGGTTATTGTTGTTTTACAGTGAGGGCATTTGCATTTATTTATTTTCAGAATCATGTACAAGCTCCCAACATTACTGCGATCATCGGTAGCGCGTCGTATGACGCCTGCTTTGGCCCGTGCTTATGCTGCAAAAGATATCAAATTTGGTGCTGAAGTTAGAGCCATTATGCTTCAAGGAGTGGATATTCTTGCGGATGCTGTGGCTGTAACCATGGGACCAAAGGTATGCTAGAACAACCCATTATTTGTCAGAACACTTTTAAAGCTTAAAGAAAAGTCCGTTCGTTATTTCTATATTATTTATGCCTTCTTCAAATTTCAATAACAAGAAAGTTATGACTTTGTTATTAAATTTCATTTATTTTGTTCAGGGCCGGAATGTCATCTTGGAACAGGCTTGGGGCAGCCCGAAGATTACAAAAGATGGTGTTACAGTTGCAAAGGGCATTGAATTAAAGGACAAATTTCAAAATATTGGTGCTAAATTAGTGCAAGATGTTGCCAACAACACAAATGAAGAGGCTGGGGATGGAACCACAACTGCTACAGTTTTAGCAAGGGCGATTGCCAAAGAAGGATTTGATAAAATTAGTAAAGGAGCAAACCCAATTGAAATAAGGAGAGGTAAGGTGGCATAATTGACTTATTTTAATGAAATGTAAGTGGAATGGAAAAATGGCTTATTTTTCAATTATTCTCAACAGGTGTAATGCTAGCTGTTGACGTTGTATTGGAACAACTGAAGAAAATGTCTAAGCAAGTAACAACACCAGAAGAAATTGCTCAGGTTTGTTTAAGTGATCATCAATAAAAGATGTAGCACTCAGTGGCAAAGCAGCTTATTCAATAAAATTCGTTTCAGGTGGCCACCATATCTGCTAACGGTGATAAAGTGATCGGTGATCTAATATCAAGTGCAATGAAGAAAGTGGGACGTGATGGTGTCATCACCGTAAAGGTGAGTTATCAGTTTTACGTTAAATTTTTGTAAACTCCTATAATCTTCAAAAACGTGATTTATATTTTCGTTTAAAGGATGGTAAAACATTGAATGATGAATTGGAGGTGATTGAAGGAATGAAGTTTGATAGGGGATATATTTCACCATATTTCATTAACACTGCCAAAGGTACTGTTGCTTAATGCATGTTAAAACCAAGCCTCTTCCTCTTTGTGTCGATTGCGTAATACAAACCTTTGTTTAATTATTCTGTGTAACCAGGCGCTAAAGTTGAGTATCAAGATGCATACCTGTTATTCAGCGAGAAGAAAATCTCGAGCATTCAGGATATTATTCCTGCATTGGAATTGGCTAACGCCCAACGTAAACCTTTGATCATCGTGGCCGAAGATGTTGACGGGGAGGCTATTAGTACCTTGGTGTTAAATAGGCAAGTTACACTCGCATTTTTCTAAGTTACTTTTTCAAATCAAAATCTGTAGCAAGTGCCTAAAATTATTTTATTATTATAGATTGAAAGTAGGTTTGCAAGTAGCAGCAGTTAAAGCGCCAGGATTTGGCGACAACAGGAGAAATAACCTTCACGACATGGCTATTGCATCGGGAGCCAATGTGTTTGGCGATGAGGCAAATTTGGTCAAAATCGAAGAGGTTCAGCTTAGCGATTTAGGAAAAGTTGGAGAAGTCCTTATTACAAAGGACGACACGCTCTTCCTTAAAGTAAGCTTACAAAATTGGCTTATTAGTTTCTCCTAAATTGTGGACTAGTTTGACCATTTACTTTTTTTGTAGGGTAAAGGTAAGAAGGAGGATATTCAAAGACGCGTCGATCAAATCAAAGATGAAATCGAATTGAGCACTTCAGAGTATGAAAAAGAGAAACTGAATGAACGATTGGCTAGACTTGCCAGTGGTGTAGCTGTTTTGAAGGTATGTGAAACTCTGCAAAATTAAAAAGCATTGTATGTCGATGGGTAAAATAACCTAGTATTCTTTCCTAATTTTCCAGATTGGTGGATCCAGCGAATTGGAGGTGAACGAGAAAAAGGACAGAGTTAACGATGCGCTTAATGCAACTAGAGCTGCTGTCGAGGAAGGAATTGTTCCCGGTGGTGGTGTAGCCTTATTGCGCTGCTTGCCAATTTTAGATACTGTTAAAACCGAAAATGATGATCAAAAGACTGGTAAACGAAAAGCTACTCGTGACTTCAGTTGACGTACTGATTTTGAATGGTTCTTCGGTGCTAATAGTTGGCATCTTTTTGTTTTATCAGGAGTAGAAATTGTGCGCAAAGCCTTGAAAATGCCTTGCATGCAGATCGCCAAAAACGCAGGAGTCGATGCTGCCGTTGTTGTGCAAAAAGTCATAGATTCTGCCACCGATATCGGTTATGATGCTTTAAACAATGAATACGTCAACATGATGACAACTGGTATCATTGATCCCACCAAGGTATGCAAATTCATATTTAACTCCGGTTTTCGTGTTCATAAAAAACTGATTGGGAAATTGTCCTAAAGTGTTGCATGATAGTAGAAAGTGAAACTTGCCGAAGCGTCCTGAATTTTGTCACGTTTTTGATCCACTAATACTATTGTGCTTGCCTTAGGTTGTTCGAACTGCACTCTTGGATGCTGCTGGCGTTGCATCGTTGCTGACTACAGCGGAAACCGTGATCGTGGAAAGTCCAAAGGAGGACAAGGAAACCGGCATGGGTGGAATGGGGGGTATGGGTGGAATGGGAGGTATGGGTGGCATGGGCGGAATGGGAGGTGGCATGGGTTTCTGAACGCCTTAGCTGTCAATGTCTCGATGAAGTATTAAATGCCAGGATGCTCGGCACCATTTTGCATGTGATAAACTTTTAATCACGTGAAAATGGTCCCCTCGCAGCTAATGACGATCATGACAAAAAAAGGGAGAAGCAAAACACATTCTTATAACAAGTCATTGTAATCAAATTCCATTCCTCCTCGTTCACTTTTTTTTTGTATTTTGTACGTCGAATTTTGTGAAATTATTCACCCCAATCCTCGCAGCATTTATTTTTTTCATTTTGATTTTCATTAGATCTGTTCAGTGGCATTTTCGAGAAACTTGCTAGAATCTTTTTGCGTTGTCCGCGTTGCGTAGTCGCACTGTCTGTACGAGTGTATAGATTTTTAAAACGCTCATACTAGCATCAATCAGTTGATGTCGCCCCACAATTATTGTACTGAGAATTTTTCTAGATATGGTAGGAATTATTAATAAAAGTATTCTAATAGTGAATGATTTGTTGATTCTTTTAAGGGGTCCCTGTCTGGGATTGTGAACGATTTTGGCAAGGAAGTATAATTTGATAATGTTTAATTAAGAACCAATATATGTGTATGTGTGGTCAGGAATAAGTTGATATTTGTCGATTTCTGACCTCATTTCAGACTTCCTGATTTCTGCTAGGTTATCATCCCCCACAATTCGTTTGGTTGTTTACGCCTCCTCAGTTTAATGACGTTTTCCAGCATATTATCCATATATGTTTGAGTAATCGAGCCTGACGCACCGTTACAAGGATTAGGATGCCTCGCGTGTCATTGGTATTCATAGCAAAATATATATTTGCATCGTGAATTCAAGGCTACAGTGAAGGTTGAGTATCGTTGCTTCACCACATAGTTTGCAATATTTTATCGTGTGTGAAAATTGTGCTTTCAGGATAATTATGCAAGTGTCTCATAACGTGAGACGGTTTAAAACCAACTTGAAGTGCTCTTACGAAGCTTTGGCTTCTAAACGAAGAAGCAGTCTGTTGCCAAATGAAGATTGCTATCCTCTGCATGGCTTAAAAAGGAAAGTGAGTTTTCTTTATGTAATTGCTCTACTCGATAGTTGTACAGTTAACTCTGAAGTTTTGCCAGTTTTTGTGTGAATTTTTATGAAATGTTTGCCATTGTGGGATACACAACAGTTTTTGGGGAAAATTTTTTTTTTTAGATCATAATTCTCGGATTGTTTAATTAATGTTTTTCGTGTTTAGACAAAAGTGTATACTTTAGATTTGATTGTTTGAGAAAATTTCCAGCTGGCTTCTAAGTTATCTAATAGGAAAATGAAATTTAGATGATTAGGCCAGTTTTTATAATACTTTAATGAGTGTTTTTGTTTAAAACATTTATACTTAATTCAATAGAAATACTACTTTGCGTTAAAATACAAAATTGTATGGGTTTTGGTTCGAATGGCAATTTTTACCCATATATTCTGCTCGTAACAAATGTGCCAAATAGCCAGACAGTCATTTAGCACAGCATTACATCCTTGATATCCTGTTACGTAAATTTATTTGCATTTTAATGTCGCTTCGTCCCCCATGAATTAAAATGGCTGACACCCAAATAAGACAGGCAAAATATTGGATGCAAATCCCTGGTCAGCAGGCTTATGTTACCATGGAAACGGGGCTGTATGCTTTTGGCGGAATAGGAAAAGTCCATTTGATTTATTGCTCTTTAAATGGCAAAATTCGTTGATAATAATTTATAAGCAGATAAGTCAGTTGGTGTTTTTAAATTCACAATTTTTTCTGGATCAGCTTATTGTAAGTATAAATGTGGTTTAATTTTTAATGTAGTTATTTCAAGTGTGTTCATTTATGTTTGATTCAGGGCATGGTGGATAAACCTTTTTTTCGCACAAAAAACCCAAATGTAGTGTTTTATTCGTTGTCCATTTCTGCATCATTTTTTAAAATTTGTACATTTTGTGTAAAATTCTCAATAAATTTGGATATAATTTTTTAATTATTTAAAAATAACTCCATGTGCATGAAACCTTGTATGTAAAAATTTCAACATTTATTTTAATATGTAATTTGTTTTTAAATTTTTGTACATAATTTATGATTCCAAAAAAAAACCGATTTTGTTGAAAAATTCCAGTTCTCAAAGTATATGAGAGCTTATTCAAATTGTAGAATAAGTAGTGATTCCCAAACATATGTTATGAATCTTATTTGGAAGTTGTAATTAGGTTTCACTATTTTTATGGTTTTCTGATCCGTACTTGTTGTCATTCAAAGGTGCATTTCTATGCGGATGACGAAGAGGAAAATACAGAAATAACCGATGTAACTGCATCATCCGACACCCGCAGAGAACCGTTCAACCCAATAGGCAAGTCTTGCGTAAATTCATGTAGAACTACTATGAGGAATGGTTCTGATCACCTACCATCGTATGGACCACACACCATGGTCAACCGAAGCGACTCTGAAAAACTCAGGTGGATTTTAAGAAGATAAAGGAAACAGATATGTCAATTGATTTGTTATGTACTAATTGTGGGTTATTATGCTTCGTTGCAGTGACGTTAAATCATTATTTAAAGTCGAGGACCCTTTACAGAATCTGTATCCAGCAGGTGAGTGTTTTCAAAAGCTTGGGGAAGGCTCCCTGCACGGTAACAGACACATTTTACATTCTAGATGTGGCTAACGCCTTGAATAAAGCCCTGGACAATAAGTCGGTCAATCTGGACGAGATTGAGCTGTTTGACGTTGGTCAATCGCCTTTTTGGCGTCCTCGATCCGAACAGGATGATGCGGTTATGCCATCGTACAGCAGAAGACGTTCTGTCGTTGCGCCTGTCGAGGATGGCGACAGAATGCCCAGCTATGGCACCAGAAAGGACAGTGGCCGTGGATTGTTGGAGGCTAACGGTAGCAACGAAGATTTCAAAGAGAACATACTGGAAATTGTACGTAAATAAGATGGAGCTAACTTAGTTTTTATGTCGCTGTGAGACACATTTCAGAAATGTTCACACTTGCAATGGTTTGCGGAACACAATGATCCATGATGGTCTTTCCGTAATTCATTAACCAGTTTTTGTTTACTTTATAGTGTTTGCTATAAAATAATACATCTAGTGCAAGTTTATTAACAATATTTGCAATGGTGGATTAAACAATTTCTTAATTTCAGCTGCGGGAGATTGTGCGGAAGTGCAGCAACTCCGATCCTGGAAAACGTCCGACAGCGCACGAACTTCTGGCCATGTTAAACGTGAAAAGTAATTTATCCAGGGACAAATAATTCTTTTAATGAATTAACGTGTTGGGATTAGTTAATTTAGCTTCTGGTGTCTTTTTCAATCCAAATTCTTCATACTGGAAGGCTGTGATAACTATATAACACATTGATGTTGCATTTATGTTCTTCGCTATTTTACATTGATTTTACACGCGGAACGTTTATTTTGTATTATCGGAAAATGATGACGTAAGTATCATGCATTTAGACAGCGGATTTATTGCAAACAGTTAGTTTTGATGCCATAATTTACATTTGCCAGCAATTTATACTCTTTATGCATTTGTATGCTTAGTTTTCGCAAAAATCGCAAAAATATTCTTTTTCGACATATTAAAGTTTTTAAGGAAATCTTAGTGGTTTGGTTAATAATTTAATTTAGATGTGAAAAAATTGAATTTAAGCATTTACTTATTGCTGCATGTTGTGATGTTATGTCTTCTACATGTTTTGACATTGACAGAGAAATTAAGGGAACTTGTTCTTACAACTGCCAGGAACTTGCATTCATCTGTAAAGTGTTGACGATTTATCATATATTAAAAATAAATTGCAGTTAACTTGATATTATTAAAAAATGAGCGAAAATTACTAATTTCACATTTTAGTATTTTTAAAATTTGGTAAAAAAAAATGTTTTAATAATATACTGATTATTAAAATTATTTTGTAAGTAAAAAAGAATCGCGTTTTTGGTGCATTTATTTTCTCGTAATTATTTTAATTATGCACACTAATTAACTAAAATATACATTGTAGTGAGATAAAAAAAATACGACATGTGGTGATAATGTCATATTAAAATCACATTGAACATGCATGACCCCTCCCCCATTGCTGTTTTTCCTATAATAAAGCGCTGTAATTTTTTACCATTTAAAAATGCTTAAAATTATGCTTTCAGGGTCTTGGATACGGCATCCGTAAAGGGGCGCTAGGGGTTATATATTACATTTTAAATAATGGCGGTTCGTGAATAATTTTTAATGCTGAGGTAAATTTCAAACACCAATTTATCCATTTTTGCTATCTAATTATTCAACGTTGAAATCAAGAATAAATGTTTCATTTGAATTCAATTCTGCAGAATTCTTATAGTTATTTTTTGTATGGGAAGACCTTGAAGTGAACAAGATAAGTATAAGTTCCAAAATGCGTGTTGCTGCGAAGATGATGGTCAGGTGGTATAACGGAGGACCAACACGGGGAAGAGCGAGTTCGAGTCGGTGGTGAATCGGGTTTATTTTTATAATTAATTTAAAAAAAGGAAGATAAGTATACGAGATAAGTATAAGTTCCAAATTGCCAGTTGATGTGTAGTGGGTGGTCGAGTAGTGAAGCCGAGTGCCAGTGTAAGATGGCGATGGCCGGTGTGTGCAAGTTCGAATCAGTGGAAGAGCCAGAACTATTTTACTAATAAATTAAAAATAAACCGTAAATTAATTAAGAGGTAAATATTAGTTCCGAAATACTCGTTTGTGTGAAGAGGATGGCCGAGCGGTAAAGCAAAGGGTCAGGATGAGGTGGAGACGACTGATGATGGCGAGTTCGAATCGGTGGTGAATTCGAGCTTATTTTAATAATAAAATTAAAACCGGAAGTTATTTAAGAGATAAATATAAGTTCCAGATTATATATCGATGTGAAGAGGATGGCTGAGAGGTAAAGTGGAAGACCAGGACCAAGACGATGCGGAGGCGACCGAGAGGAGCGAGTTCGAAACCGAGGATAGCCAAGTAAAAAAACGGTAAGTATATGAAGTGGTGATGGTGAGTATGTTGTGTGTGTATTTGTTGAGAATGTTGAGCATGCGAAGGTGGTGAGGAGGAGGTGGTGAAGATGAGAGGAGGAGTAAGCGAAGGAGGAGGAGGAGGAGGTGACGAAGAGTAAGAAACCGCCGCGGAGGAGGTTGGAAGGCCTCCGGGGTGATCCCGGGCTTCCGGGGAGCTGTGAGTGGCAGGG
>JAQGBW010002132.1:0-21290 GCA_034698625.1 Julus scanicus
TACAATATTTTTCCATGCATGCATGTACAATCGAAGTATTGATAATTCCCGTGATTTTCACGGGTTACCGACTAGTATACATATATACGTGCATCGTGATGGTGGCGCCCAAAAGATGCGCTGTATCCGGTTGCTAAGCAACGCCAGCTTCCCTCGTCATCAATCCTTTTTTGAACAAGGTCTTGTTTGAACGTGTTTTCTGGTATCATGTGATGAGGAACTGCGCCAACTTTTTAACTGATGTTTCGCATTTCGTTTTGCAGCCCCAGTTCGTGGATCAGTATCACACATTTCGCAGTAAAACGGTTAGGAAACCCGTTCCGTGTGACGTCTGTCGGCAACCGATCTACAGCCAGGGGAGCTGCTGTCGAGGTAAGAATTAGTTAACTGTTTTAACCTCTTATTAACCAACTCCTCTTTTACCGCCCCGTGTTCTTGAGGACAACCGTGAAATTCGAGGCTGACCACTACTCCCGTTTATTATTATTTTTTTTTTTCAAACTTTTTCTACAAACATGATAGGATTTGAAATCAAAACTTTTTGTACTTCTGGTGTCTACTTTAGGTTATTAACATATAAAATTTCAGTATTTTATGTAAATTATGTATCTGAAATTACATAGGCATTATATGTAGTTATTTTCTGAAATTTTCATAGATCGTTTTGTTTCTATTAAATTTGAAACACATTTAGGGGCCATTCAAAAAAGACGTTCTCAGAGGGGGAGGGGAAGGGGGTCTGCTGGCATGTGGGCACCATGTGGACAGGTGGGGGAGCAGGGCGAAGGGTAGTGGGGGAAAACCATTATGGACGTCCATTAATGATGGTATTTTTCATTTTTTGGATTTTCTGTTTGAGTTTTAAAGGTCAGTGAAAGGGATAGAGGGACACCACGAGAATTGTGTGCAGTCCCGAATTTACTTTACTTTTTAAAACCCCGGGAAAGTCTGAAAATATGCCTAAATTTGTGTTAAACATAAATTTTATGCAGGAATTTTCCTTCAAGGTCAGGAAATTTCTGTTAATCAGAAAAATCTGGAAAAATGTTGTGGAATTGATAACGAGGCGGGTGCTTGGAAATTTATAGGATGGGCCCTTGTATGTTCCAAAACATATTCTGGACACCTTACTTTAAGAAAAAAAAAAAAAAAGTAATCCCCTCGTAGATGGCTTTTTTTGTGCTCAATTTTGGATAAATTTTTGAAGGAATTTCATGAACTTTTTTTTTTTTTTTTTTTTTAAATAGTCCTTTAACAGTTCATTGATGTCAATTTGCAACCCGGAATCGGAGTATACTGTACACATTGTTAACTGTTCAAGTAACCAAAAGTCGTTGGGCCCACGATCAAATATATACTTTAGAAATATTGTTCGTTAAAATGTGTTTTAACGTTTGCAATTAACATTTGCCAACACTGGCCTAATGTTTGCTATCAGCATAAAACCAACGATTGGGAACTTTACCTTTTGCCAATGTTGTTACATGGGTACTTCTTTTTGTATTTGTCCAATGTTGGATGTCTGAACGATCTAAAATCGAAATTAAGCAATTCCAATTGTTGTACTAGTATGTATACATTTTTAAAGCCACAAAATTAAATTTGCTCGTAAACGAAGTTACGAGCTATCCACGGTGTGGAATTTTCGCATTTATATGTCCAAAATATTGCAGTATCACTGTCAATTTTAGGAGAGGAGGAGCTAACAAGTATAGTTTTTTTTTATTTCGATGACACCCTAGTGTATTGTCTATACTAAAGGGAAAGAGATGTTTAGTCTAACGTCAAAAATAAAGTGCAATGTCATGACTTCGATGGACGAGCATGGAATGTGAATTTCAGATTGTCATACCACTGTTATCAACGAGTACAATATGCATAAACACGGGATGACACTAGAAGGAAAATACTTATAACATTTAACGATTCTTTATTAATATGGACTGGCACCACATAGCCCCATTTTTTTCTTGGAATAAACTATAGAACTATGAAACCTGTCAGATTGAACACCTTTATAAAGTAAACATATCCCTAACTTGAGCACTTTTGGCTGGTCCTGGACAGCTTCCATAGAAATAACATTAGGGCAGACCAAGAGACAATGAACACCTGTATATGTATACTTTGTACATTGAACACTTTTTTCAGTCCCCAGGATGGGTCTAACCGCTCTACATAATACACCAGGGGGGCCGCACAATTTTCATTTTGAATTTAATTCCCTGACTTTTCCCTGACTAAATCCCAGAATTCCCTGACCTAAACTTATTTGGTAATGCATACACATTTTTAGTCATAATGAAACGTATGAAAGCACTTTATTTGGCATTTTAAAATTTTAGCAAGCAATTTCAAAGAATATTAAAACAGCATTTATCAAACTGAACATAACTGCAGATTTGATTGTTACAAAGCCAACTTTGCTCTCTTTTTGATAATGTCCAATAACAGCATATAGGGAAAAAATGTTATTGCTGGGATGGCATTTTGGTTAGAAAGTTGAAAATTTCCCTGACCACTTTTTTTTCAAGGGAAATTTCCTTATTTAGTCTTGAGTTATTTTGGGTACTGGTAGCCAATTGCAAATCATAGTATCAAGCAAGATGAGCAAACGAAGCTACACGGAATTGACATTAGATAGAAAAAAGGATGTTATCCATGCTATTGATATGGGAAAATTTGTAAGGACTTTAGCAAAAGAATGATGATAAAAACACAGAAAAAGATCGAAAATGCGATCATCAAAGATCGAAACAAAAAACAACAGTCGATTACAGATTTCTTTAAAAAAAAAACCTAAAATAATGATTTATGTACATGCACTGAAAGGATTGTGTGCATAATGTTATATTCAAGCATAGTTCATTGGATATTGTCTTTTCATAGCAAACCTCAATACAATGAACACCTGTCTAATGTGAACACTTTGGCCTGGTCCCATGGGTGTTCATAGTAGACAGGTTTCACTGTATTATTTTGGAGCAGTCTGTAACGGAATTTTGTACCAATCTTTTATGAGAAACAAAGTCCTCCATCACTTTCCAATTCTTATTCATAGACTGTCACTAATATTGTTACAGTGTACAAACAAATTGAAGAAGAATATTCAGTGTTGTAAACTGTAGCACACTTCATCTACAGTTCTGTGTTTTTGTTATGTGCTCTTAGCATGTTTCAGTAACTTAAACTTAGTACCCCAGCAGAAAAAACCTGCACAAAATAGAATAAAAAGCACCTGCACATTAACCACAGTTTTTTTGGAATACAATAGAACAAAAAACTACAGTTGAAATGCAGTTTTTTTACCATTCGTAATTAAAAAATATTTGGAGTTTTAAATTCTCCTATTAACTGTACTTTATTACAAGAATTCTGCAGTTAATTTGAATAAAGTGCAGGAAATTTTCAGCTGTGACCTTGCTGACAGCATGATAATGTCATGTGGTAGAATTACAGAAGTCCATATACCCAAGATTTATGAAAGACAATACATCAACTTCAGTGAAAATATCAAAGAGTAACAAGGTATGAAGGTGTTAAAAATGTACAACTAAACGTGCTTTAAAATACCATGGCACAAGATCAGGGTCATGGTAATGGCGACCTCCGAGTTTTGCCATGTCCATCTTCCGGTACCCTGTCATCATGATACGCATTAACCCCATGTGACCTAGCTGTTAATTTGAAACTCCCTAAGCTTGTACATTTCCAAAAACTTCATCTTTTGTATTTTGGCCCAACCCCTTCATGCATTATAAATAGTCGTAAATAATTAAACGATTCGTATGTAATACACCCTAAGCGTCGACCGCCCTCATTGTCACACAAAAGCTGAATTTAAATAAATTGTAATGAATTATAGTCAACGCGTAGGCCATGCTTCATCATAACACATTATAATAAACAACGAGAAGACTTGTTTTTCTAATGCGGTTGTGTAATTTCCTGAGAACGTCTTTTCCCTGTATTTAGGGATTTAATTTTTTTTTGTGGTCCAGATGTTAGAATATTATAGTAAAATTCGTCTATAGTGCATTGATAAGTCCACCACCGCTAGGCGTCGCCCTGTGTGACCCACCTACTCAAAAAACCTGCTGTTACTACAAAAAAAACAAAGAAAAAAAACACCACGAGTGGCACCCCCCTCTAACTAAGTAGTATCGCTACCTAATATGGTTTATTTGTTGTAACGCTTCCCACCCCGATTCCCACTTTTGTTACGCGGTCACCTATTATCCGCAATGCCCACGCTGACCATCGTTTGGCCTTGTAACTAGTTTCATTCAAGTCGAGTTTTTTTTTTTTTTTTTATTACGTTCATTCATTTTGGTTTATGAGCGGTCGAGTTTTTCGAAGAAATGAGATGTTTGTGTGCTTATTTTACTGCAAAATCTGGCCTCGCGTTGACTGCCCACGTCGAAATATGGGCGGTTCCCCACTTACGTATATCTGTACATAAACAAAGAAATATTAGATATACAGTAAAACCTGTCTAAATACATACTCTTGGGAACGGTGAAAGGTTATGCTTTTAGACAGGTTCATCAGCAGACATGCACACATACAGCTGAAAAATAGGGATTTCCACTGGTGAAAAAAACAATAGAGATTTTTATTGGTTTTATTGGTTTCAATGGTTTTCTATTGTTCAGTCAATACAGCTAAACCATAGAAGTCAATACAGAAACCATAGAAAACAATTAAAATCAATAAAGTGTCCAAATAACAATATACATCTCTATTGGTTTCTATTGGTTTTTTTTCACCAGGGTGTCTTTGAGTTATGAGGCATGCGCTTCCTTGCGTTTGGAGGCATAATTCAAGATGAACCATAAAGACTTTCCTCATGACTTGCCAGTCCTTGCTTATTGAGGAACCTTGATTTTTTTCGTTCAAGTTTGTGCACGTGGGCTCGATGAGAAGGCATGCGCTTCCGTGCGTCAAGATGCATCCCTGGTGAAAAAAACAATAGAAACCAATATAGACTTATTTCTATTGGTTTCTGTTGTTATTTGGACACACTATTGATTTTAATCGTTTTCTATGGTTCATGTATTGACTTCTATTGATTTCTATGGTTTAGAAATCTCTATTGTTTTTTTCACCAGGGATGCCTCAAAGAGCACCAAATATTGTGTTTCTTGATTGATCGTCATCCGGGACTCCGTGCTTTCTTGATCATATCATTCCTCCTCGATTGCCATCGCAGGATTTTCGTTTTCCACACCCCCTGCGTGAGGCATGCGTTTTTTTATGCGTTTTTTTATCCCTCCTCATCTCGGCACATAACTATTTTGCGGGAATGGCACGCTTTTATGAGCTACCTGGGAGCTGGTGGAAGAAATGCGGATCAGCCGAGCAGTTTACCTAGTGACCTATAATAAGTCGAAATAGGGCGCTAAAGTAAAGCATCGCTACAGCGCTCATGCCAAAACTGCGAAGGCCTTTGAGGACGTTTCCTAGAATTGGGAATCTCAGTTGAAAAACAACACTTAAACAGTGGGTTTTGTCCCCGGGCCAACAGACCTTGGGCGGAATTGAGCGCCATCTATGGGGTTTGTCATGTGCAGCAGAGCGGTAAAATAGCGCATTGACGAGGCCCTTATGCTGTTTTTAAATTGATGTCCCTGAAGATTGAAGAAGGATGCGGTCATGCTGGAAATGAGAATCTAAAAGTTCATACGCCACAAGGGGGTGCTGAATAGGAATATGGCTATAATGTTGGCATGCGTAACCAATTTCGATATTCCAGCGCCATCTGTGGTGCTGTTGTGCAACTAAGAGTGCCTTGTAATTCAGAGCAAACCCTGGTCAAAAAAAGAATAGAGATTTCTATTGTTTTCTATTGTTATTTGGGGTAGCAGGCAGTTTCAACTAAATTTACTCAACTAAAATGGTATAACTAAAGGAATTACAACTAAGAAATGTTCAACTAAACACATTTTCAACTAACATCAGTTCAACTAACATCAAGCAGGTGGTTATAGGTTAGGTTAGCCTGGTTAGGTTAGGTTAGGTGTAAATTTAGGTGTAGATCATTAGTTGAACCAAATTTAGGTAAAATTTTTTTTAGTTGTAAAACATTTGTTGAACCAAATTTAGGAAAAAAATGTTTAGTTGTAAAACTTTAGTAGATTTTTTTTAGTTGAATAATAATAGTTGAAATTGCATGGTTCCAAATTGGAACGTTGTTTTCTATTGGTTTTAACTGTTTTCTATGGTTTTCTATTGTATTCTATTGTTCAGTCAATGCAGCTAAACCATAGAAGTCAATAGAAGTCAATACAGGAACCATAGAAAATAATTAAAACCAATAAAGTGTCCAAATAACAATAGAAATCTCTATTGGTTTCTATTGTTTTTTCACCAGGGAAGGTTGGTTTTTTTGAAACCGATATCAGAAGGGCAGAATAGGGTTGTGATTTGTGTGGTGAAGGGGTTAAGGACATTCCACATGTATTTTCAATCTGCATTGCTACAGCTGACTTCAGACTGGGTAGGAAAGTAGCTTCTTTAGAAGAATGGCTCTGATTTATGGGAGAGGGACTCCCAGCTAAATGATGATCTTCCACACGTCTGCTTATGGGATGGAATGGGTTAAAACAAAAAGTCAGGCAAGCAGGTCTTTCTGGGCCCTCAATGAACGTAGTAGTCCTTGGGCCTTTGAAAGAATTTGTAAATTCTTTGTATTATACGAAGGGCGGTCAAAAAGTCTTGCATATTCGTTTATTATTCGAAAACCAGATGTCGAATAAAAAAACTGAAATAGCCATTTTAAAGAGCAGGAAATTTGGTTTTAGATCACTACATGACGTCACAATTCATGCAGAATTTCGAACAAACTATCAAAAAGAAAATGTCGCCTAACTTGAAAGCGTTCACGCAAGAGGAACAATGAAGTGTTGTCCGTTTTTTAGTGTTGAAAGGCATGAAATTTATACTGAAATGTTAACTCTGAAACATCTTAATCGAGCAGCAATTCGTCGAAAGCGACCACATTTGGATGCATGAATGAAGTTGTGTGCTACTACATGACAATCGGCGTCACTATTCTGCCCATGCCAAAGCCAACAAAGTCAACATGTTTGTGTGGGACACATTGAAACATCTGCCATACAGCATCGACCTTTCACCAAGCGACTTCTATCACTAAAGGAACACTTGAGTGGTCAACAATTTCAAACAGACGATGATGTGAAACTTACGGTTCGGCAATATCTGCATAGCCAACATAACTCATTTTACGAGAGGGGTTAAACAATATCATCAAACGTTGGGATAAATGTGTCAACAAATTTGGGTTCTACATTGAAAAATAGCAAATCTCCTGCTCTTTAAAATGGCTATTTCAGTTTTTATGTACGACATCTGGTTTTCGAATAATAAACGAATATGCAACACATTTTGACCGCTTAATTATAGTATAATCTTACACCAAAAATGAATTTGTGGGAAATTTTGATGAAAAATCTATGGAATGATATTAAGATTATAACGAAATTCTTGGAAGATTTCTAAGAATTGGAAATTATGATCAGAACTTTTTTTTTAACACAAATGTTGAAATTGCAAGAACTGTTGATCACATGGTGCCAAAGTAGTCGTTTCCAGCACTGGCCTGCTCTACATTTGGAATCCCGAGCCTGTAAAGCGGGTCACAAATTTATCTGGATTGGGTGGAGTTGGTGTTTGCTCTTTGCATTTTTGGCAGCTCGCGAATTATGGCTGATTTATTTCTCATTTGTAGGGTAAGGCTTTCACGAGTAATAAAATTAGCACGTTTTCCAGTTGCCCTTCAGTGGATCCAACCATCATTTGAGCAGGGTTTGACAGACAGAGCGCGATTCGAATCCGTGATAAATTTCTCATCAATGTGGGTGACAAGGCCACCCTCATACCCTCTGCAAGAGAAAAATCAATTACATAAGGTCCTTCAAGATGGTGTGTTGGACACGCCTTCGTAAAGTCTTTGCTGTGGAAAGTTTCGAAAGTGACGAATGGGCCACGCCCCTTGGTTAATGTTTCCATGCAATTGGAACGTCCCTGATATTTTATTTTTAATTGTTTGCTTTCCTTTGGAGTAGTAGTAGTACTTTCATATTTCGGCATATCAGTCAGGACCCGGCAGAGCTGATAATATAATGGGCCCAGACCAAATGGGAAGAGTAGGCCACATTCAGAAGAAATTATTCTGCAATAAAATTTCACTTTTAATTGGATTAATTGAAACGCACAGAACTTACAGAATGTAAATGTACACTTTTGCTCCCGAAAATGTGCACTTTTTCTGCAGAAAATTGCACTCTTGCTGTTGAATGGTTTGGGCAGGCCAATTTTAAAGGGGCCCTCTTCAAATGTGTAATTCCCTGGGCCGTTAGTAGATTGTTTGCATTTTGCTGCAGAAAAATGAAACTTTTACTGCTGGATGGTTTGGGCTGGCCTTTTTTAGAGGTACTCTTTTCAAATGTGCAATACCCTGGGTCGTGAATATAATGTTTCCAATATATGCTGCCGAAAATGTGCACTTTTGCTGCAGAAAAATTGCACTTTGGTGCTGAAAATTGCACTCTTACTGTTGAATGGTTTGGGCTGGCCAATGTTAAAGGGGCCCTCTTTAAATGTGCAATCCCCTGGGCCGTAAATAGAATGTTTCCAATATACTGAAGAAAATTTACATTTTGCTGCAGAAAAATTAAACTTTTACTGCTGGATGGTTTGGGCTGGCCTTTGCTAAAGGTACCCATTTCAAATGTGGCCGCGAATATAATGTTTCCAATATGTTGCAGAAAATTGCACTTTGGTGCAGAAAATTGCACTCTTACTGTTGAATGGTTTGGGCTGGCCAATGTTAAAGGGGCCCTCTTTAAATGTGCAATCCCCTGGGCCGTGAATAGAATGTTTTCAATATGCTGCAGAAAATTTACATTTTTCTGCAGAAAAATTAAACTTTTACTGCTGGATGGTTTGGGCTGGCCTTTGTTAAAGGGACCCCCTTCAACTTCCTTCAAATTATTTCTCTTTTATTGAATTAATTGAAACACAAAACTTACAGAATTTCTGAAGAACTTAATTATTTCTGCGGAAACGTCACACTTTTGCTGCTAGATGGTTTGGGTTGGCTACTGTTAAAGGGACCCACATCAAATGTGCAATACCCTGGGCCAAGAATACAATGTATATAAGCTGCAGAAAATTTGCACTTTCGCTGCAGAAAAATTATACTTTTACTGCTATATGATTTGGGCTGGTCACTTTTAAAGGGACTCTCTTCAAATGTACAATACCTACACTGGGCTCTGAATAGAATGTATCCAATATGGCGGACTAAATATGCCCCAATGGGTTGTTTCTAAACTAGTGGATTTTCAAATAATAAGGATTTGTCACACCCTTGTATTTCATCAGCTTCACAGAGGGAAGTGTGCAGTATAATTATTATTCTTTTACAAAAATTTTAAAATAATATATAAAATTATAGTGAAGTGCAGCCTGTGCAATATGATGCGTTTAAATTAAATCCCAGCTGTTTTAAAAACCCGAGAATAACGTGGCTCTTTTTCTCTCAGGATTACTGCAGACTGCAGTTTACTGCATTTCACTGCAGTTAATTCCCTGTATCGGGAACTATACTGCATGGCAACGCCCTCTACTTTCTATAATCAATGGTATAGAATTACCAAGTTGGTAGAGAGGCTACACCCCTTCTGTGTTTTATTGAATGCCAATATATAATATACATGGTGGATGGGAAATGTCTTCGGCATATTCCGGATCCGCCATATTTCTGACCTTGTCCCTCAATAATGTTTGCTTCTTTTGACATTTTGCTAAATCACTGACGTCGACAACAGATATTCTATTAGGGCAAATTCTCAATTGTGCGCCATCGTTGCGCACGCAATTCGGTATTCGAGAGGAATCCGAGGCTGGAAACGCCCGAATTTGAAACCATGCCGAGAGCATGGTCCTTATCTGATTATCCTGAAAAATAATTATAAGTTATTATTCCATCTGCCGCCTCCAATGGGGCCTGTGCCGACAGACAACAATTCTCGTGGTGCCCAGAAATTATCTCTGGATCGAAACACGAACCAGAAGATGTCTGTTCGTGTGCTACGAAGCGGCCATTTTGGAGCGCTAAATGAGGGTTATGGTGAATGGAGAGGTTAGGTCCTGGAAATGACGGCTGGAAAATATATGGCTGCTAGTAAACAAGAAGTTAAAAGTCAAGTCCCCACCGAGATTGCCTGCCATCGATTTACCGGAGTCGTCAGCAGCGCCTTCTTGATTCAAGCGATTTTAAGATGTTGTTTTTTGCTAAAGCTTATTTTCAGTCATTTCCTTTTACAAGTCAGAAATACTTTTAGGAAATTTTAAGAAATAGGGCTTTTTTTATGTAGAATTTTTCCAAATACTAGATGATATTTTCAGTACAATTACAGAGGTGATAAAAATTCAAGCGCATTTCCTGATTTTCAAGGCTGCTGGACACCTTTAACAATAACTTATTTTAAGTTGGGCAATTTTATTGATAAAACTCGAATGTTTCACAGAAAAAATGTCATATGTGATAGTTGGACAAAACTTTATTTCTGAGAAAAATCTCGCATTCTTGATCAGAACTCTCTGGATAGATATATATAATTTGAATTATAATATCAGTAGGCATATGTGAAGACCGGTTAAGCGTTTGCATATGCAACTTATAAGAACATACAACACAGATAATGTTTAAAAAAAGTTAACCTAAGAAAAAGTGGAGTGACATGCACGCGACACGTACGAGTAGATGAAGTAAGGCCTGGATTTTGGAAAATCCTAAACGTTAAAACGGCCGCGAATCCGGAAAAAAAAGTTGCGGCTGGCTGACCTTAGTGACGAAATAAAACCGTGACCTGGACTAAAATATGTGGAGACATAGCTAACAGGAGTCTCGGGATCCAAAAAATAGCATCTATGTACAAGTCACGCGCATATTTGTATGGAAAATAATGGAGGATTAACTGCGGAAAAAAGAGCTAGTAGGCCATCGATGCTTGGAATTAGTAGCCTGCGGGAACTGCTGCGGGCGGGACATTGGTCAGCTTGGAGAGCCGAACACATTCCTGGGACATTGCTTCTAAATCCTGAAAACAATGAAACAATTCATTAGATCCTGGTGATAAACCCTGAACAAAGCAACTACGAACATTACCTTTTCCAGGTGCATATTCTTGGTCAGCATCTCTTCCAGCATGCGGTGCGTCTTCCGCACGACCTCCTTCAGGTTTTCATCCCCCTTGTCCTTGATGAAGTCCACGAGCTTCTTGACCGTCAGCTTGTCGGCCGGAGAGTGGGAATGAGGTTCTGCAACAGCAAAGTGACACGGATTAGTGCGGCAAACAGGAGTACGACTATTTTGTCGTCAGAGATCCCTCCAGCTACCTGGCCGCCCTTCCATGCAGTAGTACTGAATGATTGCAGTCTTTCTGACTAGGTCCTCGGCCATGGCGCCGCTGCTCTCCTCCAAGTGGCTCAACTGGAAAATGCAAGATAGGCAATCAGACGTGACCCTCGCCCAATGGCATGCCCAAGATGGCAAGGGTCCTTTCCTACCCGTTCTTCCAGGATCCAGTTCTTCTTCTGCACATCGGTAATCCTTTTTAGGAGCACTTCGTTGTCCTGCTCGAAGATGTTGCCTGGGATGGGAGACTGAACAGAAAGAAATTCGCTTATGCTAGGCTACATCGCGCTGCGGGGTTTTTCATGCCATGTCATGCAAGAATTTACCAAACATACGCTGCCATTTTGAAGACTGGTATTTCCTTCATCTTTCGCCTCTTTGTTTTCAGACTGGCCGCCACCGCTCATCATGGACCACGAGCTGATGGAGCTGCAAGTGGGGGAAAACGACAAATAAACTCGTCAATTCAGGTTAGAGGTCTTGACCGAAAATGAATAGCGGACACCCAATCCAATTCGACTGATGGTACTATGAGGAACTGCAACTCGGTAAGTCCTGGCTTTTGCCATTTTTTTAATAATCTGCACAAGGTCTTGGGCCGAGTTAATGGGACACACTGTTAGTGTGCATGTTACCTTGTAGCGTCCTAAGTCAGCAGGCTTAGGACGAGTTGTTTTTACTGAGGTCCCTTAACCCTCTTGGTTTTGTAGATCATATCCCTCAGTGTTAGCAGATAGTTTAAAGGGTTAAGAGAGTTCAAAGGTGCGGGCTCTCGAGATCTATCAATTAATTAAGTAAGAGAATGGTCAAAGTCCAAGGACCAGGTATACTGACAGACCATTTTTGCGCTGTGGAAGCTGTGTAAGTAATTGGTGGGTACAGGACAATTTTAGTAATTTCCTTTGTCAAGTATTTACTTTGCTGGGAAAAGTGTGGTTGTTGGTTTCGGAACTTGAAATAACAACAGTTAGTTCAGGTACTTACCCGGTTTCTGCCTTATCAATCTCTGATGTTTTGAAAAGATCTGGCAAAAAGAAAGGAAAAGCTTCTAAACACAGCCCATACTCAATCAAATAGTAAAAAACATTCACCAACTAATCATTATATTTAAAAAAGGTTCAAAAAGTGAACTTCAGTCGGCTCTCATATATATATATATATATATTTTTAATGAAGTTCACTTTTTGAACCTTTTTTAAATATAATGATTAGTTGGTGAATGTTTTTTACTATTTGATTCTGCCTACCCAACTGAACCACTACACTCATTTGACTTTGATTGCCACGGAAATGAGTGTCTTCAAAACAGCCCATACTCGGTTGGAAATTTTTTTGTTTTAGCGGGATTCATGGTAGAGAAAATGATCATACCACTTCGACTCTGGTTACTATCGTTTAGGAATTCCTGCAGCTTCTCCTGCATGCTTTCGGCCCGCTTCTTCTCGTTCAGCAGCTGCCGCTTGAGATCTTTAATCTGGTTTACCAGAGTAAGTTGCAAATGATAATGATACGAGCAAGGTGTTTAAAGAGGAAAAGTAAATGGACACTCACAATGGAGGAGCCCTTCTTGTCGTGTATTTTCCGATCCTCCAGGTTGTCCTTGATCTCTTGCTTGAGGACCACAATGGCCTCCTCGTACTCTGCCTTCTGTGCATTTGAGATCTCCAGCTGGGTTTCCAGGTCTCTGACTGCTCCGCGGTGTTCCTCTTCCGCCTTGGCCAACATCGCCTCATGCTCAGCCTGCTGCCGTGCCACCATTCCGTCGCAATGCTTGCGGGTACTGTCCAGGCTCTCCTCAGCCTCTGTCAAGCGGCGCTCGAACCATCCGCGGGTGCATTCCAGGCTCTTGATCTCGGTTTCCATGTCTTCTACTTTGCTCTTGTACGCCTCCAGTTCACTCGAGCGAGACTGAAAACACGTTGAACTCGTAAATACGTTGATTGAATGGAATTGCGTGAAACCGGCCATTAGTCGTTAATTTTACAACAGTCAAAGAAGACGCGTTAACCTTTTCTTCCTCAAGTTGACGGCTATACATATCGATTTGCCTCATGTACTTTTCGCTGAGGTTCACCACCTCGGACTGATGAGTGTCAGTCTTGGTTTGCAGACGAATTGCCATCTCGTCCAGCAGGGCCTTGCGTTTTTCCGCTGTCTAAAAAAGAAACAATCACAATCGTGATACTTTTAGGTCTCCAAGTCTGGTGACATATCCAAACAAAGAAAAACACCATGCTAACCTTTGTAAAACTCTCCAGGGATTCATTCAGAGCAACTTTCTCGGCTTCTAATGCCTCAACTTGGGCTGTGAGACGCTCACAGGTGAGCAAGGCAGTCTTCAGCTGGTCTTTCAGACTACCATTATCGCTCTGGGAAGCTTCGAGCGAGGCTTTAGCCTCTCCAAGTTGACTGTGTAGCACGATCCGGTCTGCCTCCAGCTCCTTTAGCTTGTCGGCAGACTGATTATCGATGTCTTTCTTCAGGTTGAAGATGGTGGCCTCCAGCTCTTGGATGGAACGTGCGCTTTCGTCTTTCTGAAGCTGGAAATTCTACAAGAACAATCAATTTTCTGCCTCAATGAAGCAGCATGGGCCTTCCGGGGCCATCACACCATCATAAGATGGCCTGTTAAGTTCTCAACAATTTTGATTTCTGTTCAAGTTAGGACAACCTGGCCAACCTGCATATTTACCTGAAGCGTGTTGTTCAATTGTGTCTGAAGTCGTTGTGTCAGGTCCTTGAGCTGGTCAATCTCCTGGTCTTTGTTTCGCTGCAGGGTTTCAGTGGAGCGCACATTCAAGCTGTACATGTCCTCCTTTTCCGACTGGAGCAACACAAGGCTGTCCTGCTTCTTTTTCAGCTTGTCTGTGAGTTTGGCCACCTCGTCTTGCAAGAATGCCATCTTCTCCTGCGAGCCTCTTTGCAGGCCTACCAGCTGCTCTTTGATCAGTTTCTTCTCTTCACGCTCTGTCGCCAGCTCCAGCTGCAAGTCTGTCAAAAATAGACGGCACAACATTTAAAGTTCAACTGGGTTAAGAGTGGCGGTGTCATCAGGCAGCTACGTACTCTGACTCTGCTTCAGTTGCGTCTCCAACTCTATTGTCTTGTTTTCCATTTCCTTCAGAAGCTCCAGCATTGAGGCACCGCCTGACGCTTTCCGGTAGCTGACCTCGGTGTCGCCTACCTCAACCACCTCATAGTCGTCTTTCTCGCTCTGGGTCACGGCACTGCAGTAGAAAAGACAGATTGAAAGGATTTTCACAATGGGCTATGAACGATGTTTCTGTCAGCAACAGATGAGCGCAGAAGAGACATTAAGAGTCAGTTGGAAACATCCACAGTTTGTAATAGTGTTATTGCTTTAGCGTGACCTTTAATGCTTGCTATTGGCCATGTGGGGAATGATGTCATTTCAGTGCCCAAATTCCTAAGAATTTTCTATGAATGTATGATTACATATTTTCCTGCTGGTCAATGACTTTGCACCAGCCAATAAGAAGCATCTGTTCACAAATCAGCAATAAGTGATTAACTTGTACACATATAGTTAGTATTGCTGTATCAGAGTTAGCTTAACGACTATGTTAGTTGTCTATTAAACGAGTGGAACTTTGCCTACTTTCCGCTGGAAGCCTCGCCAGGATCTGCAATTTGACTAAATGACTCGTTGTCTGCCGCTATGTCGCTGTTGGCAAAGATAATAATGAAATGTTAATGAGTGAGTGTGTCCATTTGGTTAGCGACGTGCTGCTTTGTATGCCATTAATGTTTACTTTGCAGTTTCGGGTATCTTGAAAAAAGGTTTTCGGGTATCAAGCAGTTTCTCATTTGCAAAGCCATCACTTACCGCAATGCTTTCCGCAACCCTTCCATTTCCTTTTCGTGTGTTTGTTGGGCGCCTTAAATCAGATAAAGTGGCACATGTAATCATTAGGCAAAATGAAGGTTAACTAGCCACGTAATGCGTAACATACTTGTGAGGCTTGTCTTCAGCACAAAATTTTCTGCTTGCAGACGCCACACTTCGCTCTGCAGCTTTTCATCTAGTTCGCCGCTGTCTTTTTGAGTCGAACCCGATTTCAAAAGCTTGTTATCTTTTTCCAAGTTTTCATTTGTCAGCAATACCTAATTGAAAACAGCGTTAACCATCCTTAAGTCTTCTTTGAGGACCATATAAGAAATTCGGTTATAATTTTACACATTTTATCAAAAATTTAATTTTTACAATAAATTGTGGGTTTTTTACGCAATGACATATGTCCAAACCATGCAAATTTTCGTCTACATTTTGAGTAGGCAGTTTACAAAAGCTGTACATGTTAGTTTCAACAAACATGAATAACTTTTCAGATCAATTTTAGTGTAAAAAACCGACTTTTCCATAGTCTTGAAAAAAAACGAAACTATGTGATCTGAATGAAAGAATTGGTTATTAAGCGAAGAGGCTCACCGAGGTCAATTCTTCCATCATGGTAGTGTTTTGCAGGCGGAACTCGTCTTCTTGGGTGTGCAACTTAAGTTGGAGATTTTCATTTTCTTGGAGCAGTAATTCCACTTCCTTGATAAAAAATAAACAGTAGGCTATCATTATTCTATCGATTTATCTTATTGTCAAATTGCAGCGAATGCATATCTTTATTACAAAATAGGTTATGGCCTCGAGATGTCAGTGTTTGGCACAGACTTGGTTTTAGTCCATTTCAAGAATAATATTTAAATTTTATTTGTAACCCCAAAGCTAGATGGGATAAGAGAAATGAGGGAATAGCAAAAGACTAACGACGAAGGGTGTAAGGGCATGGCTGATTTTTAGAGGAATCATCATGTCAAATATGCACAAGAAACAACTACTGAATATTACAAGCACCACAGTCAGGATGTTTGACTCTGGTTTCTAACCCCATGCTCCCCATTGCCATGCAGATATTTTTATCAGTAAGCATACACACCTTGATTTTCTTGCTCTTGGCAATAGCCTTTTGCGCCTTCTGATAATCATTTTCAAGGACACTGCAGTGGTGTTGGAAATTGACCAGCTCTGTTCGAGATTGAAAACAACAACGGCTTGTCAAAATGCCTTAAATAGTCTACGCTGGAAGATACTTGTCCACCGTATGACATATCAGCTGTGCAAGAGGTTGACTACACCTACCATTCTGCTGTTTTCGACAGCGCTCTTCCAAGGTGTAATTTGTAGCTTTTAGCTCGATCAGCTGGGTCTATTGGAGCGACACAAAATGCTTTGTGAATTAACAGCTGACACGTTACTACCTAAAACTGTTTGTAAATGAAAGTTCCCTTACCTGCAGTCTGAGGAAATCGTCCTCTGATATGGTCGATGCCATTGCTTCACATCACTTATCTGCAGCAAAAAACGGCTGCACGCCCAGAGTCGGCGTGGATTACGGTTCGGGAATCACAGAAAATTAACCGTAAAATGTGAAAAGCGTGTTTTTCACTTAAAAAACGTCAAATTCGACGTTATCATACACTCGACGTTCACCTTGACAGCAATCAAGATAGCAAAGTTTTGTTGTTTTAACCCGCTGAATTCTGGGTAAAACTAGTGCCGCAGATTTTCTATAGAGGGCGCTTGCTTTGCTCGGTTGTCATGGTAACCATCTTGTTAAGGGGCCATTCAAAAAAGACGTTCTGTAGAGAGGGGTGAGGGTGGGATGCCTGCTGGTATGTGGACAAGGGGTAGGAGGGGGTCAATTTCGAAGGAATTTCGGGGATGTTCTTGTAGGATTTTTAGGTATGGGAGCTGAGTCAATATTATTTTATTGCCATTATTAATATTCGGTTGTGCCAAATATCGCTGATAAGGTTCTGTTTGTTAAAGATCAACCATGTTTGCATTTTCCAATATTAATGATGGTCACGCAATTAATTACGTTAAAAACGATTAATTAAAAACAAATCTGCATAAAATTCGCATGCCCACATGCATACTTTCAACCGATTTTATGAAACTTCGGCTAGCGATTGCGTGACGCGTCACGCAATCGCTAGCCGAAGTTTCATAAAAAAAAAAGTATGGAACGCGTTCCATACTTTTTTTTTTGTATAAATGATTCCTCTGTTGATTTCTAGAATTGTACAATAACGGTGGTCACGTAAACAATTTTAGCAAATTAAAAACCAAATTTACATAAAATGTTCATGTGGGCATGCGCGCTTTCTATTTCCTCGCGTATTTCAACCAATTATGCAACCGGATGCAAACTGATTGGGCCAAAAGCTCGATTGTTCATAATGTAAAAGTTACATAAAACTTAACACAGCATACAGTAGTGATTATTTCTAATAAATGATATAAGAAGCGAGTTAAATTTTTTGAAAACATAATTTAAACGGGCTCAGCCGGGAATTGAACCCGGGACCTCTCGCACCCGAAGCGAGAATCATACCCCTAGACCACTGAGCCATGGTTTACTTTTAGAACGATTCTAAAGATCGGCATGCACCAGAGGAAACATCTTGAGACATACACACGCACATAAAACAGACACACGAAACACTGAACAAACGTTTCCAGAATGTTTTTTCGAAACATGTGTCCCAAATTTCCTTTGATCCGGACCGCCAAAAGAAACATGAAACATACACATGCACATGTGTGTCCAGAATTGTTTGTGAAACATGTGTCGAAAAACGACCATTTCCTGACACATTTCGATGTTTCCCGGCGATCGCTCAAGAGGCGGATCCAGATGTTCTGAAAAACATGCTGGAAGTTTTTGTTCAGTGTTTGTTGTGTTTGTGTATGTTTCCTCTGGTGCATATACTGACCATTGAGCGATCACCAGGAAACATCGAAATGTGTCAGAAAATGGCCGTTTTCCGACACATGTTTTACAACACTTCCGGACACACCCAAGGTAACAAAACATGTGTTCACGTGTATATTCATAGCCCCCTTTATACTCCAGGCCCCTGCATTATTTCAAAGTCTATGCAAGAAAAGGAGAATTTTTTTATCAATAGGTGGCGCCACCAGTGTGCCCCCGAAAAGCACAGTTGAAAGCTGTCAGTCTTTATTATTTTATAATTACTATGCATTAAATCGTTTTATTAACTTGTTCGGTTTGGGATTAAACTAAATTAAGTAGTATAAATATTCACTTTGGTCTGATTTACACAACGCTTGTTACAATATTTTTAAGCTAACATGGTCCAGAAAATTTTAATACAAGTATATACATGTATAGTTGTAGATTTAGAATATGCTAACTTTTAAGTAACTGTTAGTTTATAATAAATAATTTAAATACAAGTTTATGTAAGTATATTGTGTACATTTTTAATTTACTAAATATTTTCCTATCTTTAATCTAGGATGTAATTTAGGAAGTGGGATCAAATGGAACTATTTTGATAGAAACATGGTCAAAAACGGTTTTTTTTTTCAGATTTCAGTTGATAAGACGAGTATATAAGACAATTTTGACTTGACGTGGGCGTTATGCCATGTTAAATTTGAAGGCCACACAGAATGGATGCCTGAGTCAGTGTATCGGAATCGAGTATATACGCCTATTTAGAATATTAGGCTTATGGGGTTTTATATTTCATAGTATGACTGTACTTGGTACACCTAACTGAGTGAAGTGGAGACTCGTGATGCTGCATGTAAACATGTTCTCGCGACGTTAAGCCAGGTATCCACTGCACTGAACATTGAACATAAAACATGCAAACATTCAAGACAAACCTGGAACATTGTATTCCTGAACATGTTCAAGAATACTGACCTGTCTCCATCAAAATGTTCAAAAAATCATTAAACAAACGCATCCAGTTAACGGCGCTTCTACCAAGGCTGTGTATGTGTTGCCACGTGATCAGCCGCAATTTATTAACGACAATAATACCATGCTAACATAACGTTAATACAAAGCCAATGTGGCTCTGTATTGACGTTAAAATAATACCATGAATAATACCATGGTATCATGGCCGGTCTATATCATGGTGGTATTATTGCACGTTTTGTACCCCGTTTCGTTACCACGTTTTGTAAATTCCGGCTGATCACGTGGCTTGGCTGAGCATGTGCAGTAATTTTTGAACATTTTTTCCTTTGATCCGGACCGCTTCACGAGCGATCGGAAAAATGTTGTAAAACATCGTTTTTGAACATCAAAAAACGTCATAAGTTTGCTCAAACATCACGGTAGGCAAACTTGTTTGTCTCAGTTTGTTTGACATTTTTTTTCAATGTTCAGTGCAGTGGATACGTGGCTTTATATATCGCGAAGACATGCCTTTGCAAGTTTTTGAGAGGTCGTTTAATAAGTTAATCGGCGAAAAATAATTTATACGTGTCTTTAAAGGTGTTTTTCCACGTGAGATCAACTCTCGCGAGTTACTCGTCAAATCTCGTATTCCATAAAATTTCTCAAACTTTGCTTTAAACATTAAAAACCCTAAACATAAGCATTTTTTCAATGATCTGCTACATCATCAGAGCGGGGGGGGGGGTTTGCTACATTTTTGGGCTAGCTTTCGACAGCTGCATGCTCTCAGAGAGGTCAGTGGCTCAAATGTCCACTAGCGATGCAATTCGATAAAGACAGCTCTCGAACAGTAGCACGTGCTACATTGAGAACTGCTACATAGGGCATCTCGAGTTTCACTCATGTGGAAACGCACTTTAACACTCTTGCGTTTTATTTACAAACCCCTTTGAAGTAGGCTAAACCTGCTTACAGCGATGCTATCTGTGATTGCCACCCATCAAGGGGGCTGTTGTTACTGCTGGTACTGTAAAGCCGGATCTCCACTGAAGGCAACAGGCAACATGCAACATGCAACATAAAACAAGCAAACCTAATACTATGAATACATTAACATGTTGCTAACTGCTGAAGTGTTTCCACCAAAAGTTGACAGAAAAACCGAACAAATGTGTCCAGTTTATGGCGCTTTTACCAAGCGCTTTACCAAGCATTTAGGTCATCATTTGAGCACCTGGCTGAGCATGCGTAGTAAATTGACAAGTATGGTTCTAGTAACAAAAAACGTCCTAAGTTTGCTCAAACATCACGTTAAGCAAACTTTTATTAGTCTTCATTTCTTTCAGCAAACCATGTTGTCTCAACATTACTGTCATATGTTGCCTTCAGTGGAGATCTGGCTTAAGAAGTCATCATTGTCAACACATTTATAAAAACAATTTAAAAATTGCTTACCTTTTAAAGCTGAAATTAAAACGAACTTACCGCGCAGTCACAAGTTAATGTCAAAAGCCAGCAGACACAATTCGTCAAACATTGTGAATATACATATACTTACCTGATAAGTTGCTGTAACATGTGCAAATACAAACACACCACGAACACAAACTTTATTAGACATAAAAATTAATGTAATGGTTCTTTCGAATCCTGGCATCTGTAGTGGATCAACATTATTTGGAATACCACTAGGAACTATGGTCACTCGTGTGGTCATTGTCCTAAAGTGTCATATTCTTCATGTTTTCCAAAGAACACAATACAACAACAACAAAAACAAAAAGGATGCATTTGAAGGACCTCACTTCCTATGGCAGATTCTTTTTGCAGCGGTATATTACAATGGGTGCTTACAATAAAACGGCCCCATGGACCAGGGCCCTATTCCACAAAAGTATGGTCTTGTACTTGTAGGGGTATGAAGTGATGCTTGTACAAAAAGTACAAGTTGTTGTGTTCCACAGATAATATTTGACAATTGTAATTTATTACACCATACCTAACAAGTTGCAAGCAAATCTTGTCAGTTAATGCCTGGTTCACAATGCATCGCCCGACGTCGTCAGCCGGGCGAGGCGGAGCTTAATTTTTAGTTAAAAAACGTC
>JAQGBW010002133.1:0-21271 GCA_034698625.1 Julus scanicus
CGTATATACAAGTATAAATTATATCCAAACTTGTATGTGCCATATGTATATTTTTTCCATTCATGTCAGTATTGGAATACAAGTTCCATGTAAAAAAGGTTCTATAAACTCTCAGCAGACTATTTGAGATAATTTATAACTTTTATTCCTTAATTTTGCAAGATTTTAATTTTGGGCAAGTTTTACGTATACGTTAAATACACGTTTTTAAGATTACCATCAAAAGGTACCGATATTACGAAAAAAGAATATTTATGGTATTATTAACGATGCCGCTCAGAAGTGATGGATCCGAATAAATTTACATACGATATAAATTAATATGCTTTTTTTATCCGGTTAATCATGTGCAAATATTGGGATAAAAATTGTACATGCTGTTGATAACTTTATCAATAGTACCTACTTTAAAGGATACAAATCATGATGTATCACCTCAAATGTGGGAATTTTGCCAATATGGCTGACTAATGATTTTCCACGAGAAATTGGCTTCGTTTGTATATAAGAGAAACGACAAATGGAAGCAAAATTAGCTTGATATAGCCAAAATAAATAAAGGAAATTAATTTACCGAAGCAAATATATAAATTGCCAAAACATTGATTTGGGAAGATCTACGGAAATGGATTTCATTCGAACACGCGGGTATATAAGTGTTAACTTAATACACATGTTCATCATAAATTTGTGTAGTTAAAACGCTCATAAACTACGTTTTATAAGTAATGATATCAATCTGTAACATGCATTTGCAAGTATATGTAACTAAATAGTTGTAGCTTTCATAAAATTATTTAAAGATTGTTAATTCTCAGTATGTTTATCGCAGGTAAATACACTGCACAAACAGTGATACAATTCTAATGTTCTAAACATATGTACATTTGCGATGTCCATGACTTTTTAAAATCTAAAACTGCTTAAATTGAGAGAGGTCACTTTATTTTAGCTGATTAAAAATCAAATGGCCTAAAACTGGCTGAAATGTGCATGAGCGCATGCGCTCTCTTCATACCCTCGCTATAATCTCACACATTTCAACTGATTGTTATGCAAATCGGTTCCTAATTCAATCGGCTAAATTTTTGACCATACACAAGTAATGCTAAACCTTTAATAATATACATATCTTTAAGTAATATTATGCTGTATACTAAAACCAACCGTGCTTCATAATAAGTAATTATAAACAGTAACCACAAATTTATTTTTTCATTCTATACTTTCATGTCGAAAACAATGTCACAAAGCAATGCATTAAGCACGATATGTAAATTTCATGCATGCATGTCGAGCTTTATGCTGGAAAATTTGTACATGTTTGCTTGCCGTATTTGGTTATACTTCCCCATCTAGAGATAATCTGTTGATGATAATAATACCAAACTAAAAGGCATCGGTCACGAAATTGGGATCAGCATTTTTGCTCATACTTCAAACCACTTAAGAAGGCTTAGTAAGGTCGCTACTTGGAACTATAGTAACGTACATTTAGAATCAGATAAATGAAAGAAGGAAATAAAAACGAATATTCAATGAAACAATTTAGCGACTTATAAATCGAAAACCACAAAGTTGGTTGTTGCTATAAATATAATTCAATTAACAATTTAACATGCACATGAGCAAAAACTTTACGAACTTATTAAACTAGTGTTAAAAGCCACAAAAGTTAATTAAAGAATTTTGTTGTAAGATTTTCCAAAAAATATCATTGTAGATTACATTTATAGAGTAGATGAAGTTACAAATTCTGAATACTGGAATTGATTTGAACAAATTGGATTCTGCAAGAATTGGTTGATTGAGGAATTTAACCATTCTATAGTATCTGCAATCAAAGTGGAAAAAACATGTTCTGCAGCTATATACTATATTTCTTTATAAATAATCTTATAATTTTTTTATTAATTTTTCGTATAATGTAATGCGTATACCTCACACTTTTATACCCTGGACGATATAATGCTTTGCACAAGAGAACGTGACCTGGCATTGATAAAAATAATGGTATATTGAGTTGTCTGTATTTGGTATTGGCAACTGCAGTATTACATCTTACAGTACTCTGCGTTCAAATACACGACGGTCAACAGTCAGTTATAGATGTTATTTGGTTTTCTAAAGGTATCTCGATATATTGTATCCGGATACACATGCGTTGTTAATGTGATTTGCCACTTCTTCGAACCATTTATTGGCAAGAGTAGGCTTATGTCCGAAATTCGTATGCTTACCTTAGAGAGATGAACAGAAAACTGAGTGACCATCAAGATGACCACTCAAATTGTAACTGACAGAAAATACAAATAATCCAATTTCTTGATACGCTTATAAATGAACGCCAGATATAGGCAAGGCAATCTTGTAAATGTAGACTTTATAAAGCAAGAGGAGATAGAATGAGACGTTAAATAAACAACACAAACTTTGAGGCTTCTACAGCCGAATATAAGAAAACTTTCGGTTCTGAGTGCCAAATGGATCAGACAAAACTTAACACCAAAGACAATAACGCTGCAGGAAATGACATGCTTCATAAACAGAAAGTATAAGCGATGATTCTCAACATAGAAGGGTTGTGTTATTATATCCTATAAAAACAAGGATTAACTGTTTGATGGACAACTTGGAAATGTAACATGGTACTTAATCCGTCATTCCAAATCATCGTCTGGCTAGATTTCAAAGTAGAAATTATGTCTAATGCATCTACAAACTGCATTAAACTTGAAAATCTTGCTAGAAACGTAAACCAGATGGCATATTTAATTGATTAATCATGTTATATCTGGGTCTGGGTTTTCTGGTATAGGGTGGAAATAAAAGGAATTGCAAAGTCTCAATTAAAATGATAGAGACAAGGAACACGTTCCTATCTGCATGCATTAGTTAATCTAAAATAATAATTATTGTATTAAATTTATCAATAAAAGTAAACTCGTTCAAAACAACATTTTTCACACATGAAAGAAGTGTATGTGCATTCACTTGGTAAATTCTGTTCTTAAACAAGGGCAGATTGTTAAGCTAGTAAATTTAAAAACCTTAATGTTTCAATACATCGATCATGGATATGCATATTTTAAGATTATACCAGGAGTCATTTCTATGTGCTTATAATTGTGAACAATCAATCACCGGTGTACAAATTATGTTGGACCATGCATACTATGCTATGTCTCATATATTCCCTTGTGTCTGAAAACATATAGTATATGGCGTTTTATGTCTATTTATAGAAAAAAACGTGGAACATTTCTAAAAAAATATGGCACTTAAAGTGTATATTGAATACACCCATGTAGACAGAAAATTGCATGCCAGAATTATTTGAAAACTAGTTGTTGATGACGTTTATTTATCTGATGCATTGGCAATTGCAGAATAATCTTATGCCAAGCAAGAGCATTTATGAATATTGTATACACGACAATGCGTGCCGGGTAGGTAACTTAGTTGTGTGTAGCCAGACGTGCACGATGGAAAAAATGCAGCCCAAGTTATAAAGTGAAAATGTCAAGGCCCAAAACAAAAGAATCGACAAGCCATGCCTGAATTCTCTGTGGATTTTTGCCATTTCCGTGCGAGTGGATCGAAATTAAATTTGACGCGCGATGTACAGTGGAGGGAGGTGGCCATAAGGTAGATTGAGAGAGAAAAGGAATAAATAGAAATGGCACAGGGAGGCATACAAGATACACAAACGAAAATAAGGGAAGGGATGATAGATGAAAGGAAAAACCATATTAAGGAGTGTTTCTTAAACTAAACAGACATACGGAAGATCCTACAAATATGACATCAGTCCTGCTCTACATCTCCACAAAGTACACAGATTAGAAGAGGGTTCATAGGGGCGCTTATTCTGTATTGCATATTTCATCATTTTTTTTCCTGCTAGCGAATATTACTTTAATGTAGGCCTCGCAAGTGTAGCAAGAAAGTCTGAAAATTGTATACCCGCTATCTCCACTGCCAAACTTTAGCGTATGCTAGTATTGAAGAAGACAACCCTTGTGTGGGTGGTAGAATAGTCCTTTATCCCCTACCTGAGCATATGGTATCTTTCTGATTATATGGTACAGAAATTGAATTGAATTGCAGTTTCGTGTTTGGGTGATGAGATCAATTGATAGTTGAATGTTACAGATATAAAGTTTTAATGGTAAATCCTTAAAATATGATTTCATTATTAAAAGAATGTTATGCATGGTAAAAGAAATATGGCCATCCAGTTAAGATGGTGACTTCGGTGAATATATGAAATCATCACATGGACAGATGTGAATTGTTCTCCAAACCATTTGAGAACATTTTGATTTTCTGAAAAACTCGCTACATACTCTAAGCCTTCAGGTAAAGGGTCGATCTTTGGAGCCTTTCAGTGCTTTATTGGGTTGACAAAATCGAGTTAAATCAAGGGTGTGCTAAATAAATAGATGGCATTTTTTGTCACTGCTGAATGGGACAAGTGATTCATTGATTGGATGTCAATAGAGGCCAAGAACCCTCCGTTGGCTAATTGTTGGCACATAGTAACATGAGAAAAGAGAGAGGGAAGAAAGCCCGTAGACAGCGTTGAAAACAGTGAAAAGCCAGTAACAACCTAGCCTCGAATTCCAAGACGTCCCACTGGGGCACCAATGCACTTAACGTCTTGTATCCCCAGTTCATTCCAATCATCCACACTTATTATCCGCTAATTATATGTACAATTACTTCAATCGTGCATTGAAAATTTCACCACCAACCTAAATTACGTACATACGTCATGGTACATTCCGTAATTTTAACTTATGTCTGACCCAATACTAAACTGTCTAAATACAAATGTCTACCTCGTAGGAACACCAGCAATATTAATGCTTTGACGCACATTTTTAAAAATTAGAAGCTTGTAATATGACTTTGCATAACCTTGCTTTAAAAGATCCTTTATTCATTATAATAACACGAGTTTGATGCAATTAACGAATAACAAAATGTAATGCATTTTTTTTGGTATGTGTAACGGAAGTGGACGGAAGTTTGTAAGAAATTTTATTTTGGAAAAATGTATCAATATGAAGGTAGCATTTCTCAGCGTATGCTTTATCAAAGTAATACAAAAATATGCAAAAATTGTGCGCAGTTTATGGTAACATGCATAGAAATTGCAAAACAAGAACTTTATACACATTTCATAGATTAACTGTAAATTTAGCGAAGCAACATATTAGACATTTTTTAAAATTTAGAATTGAATGTTATGTTTTCTATTTAGTCATCACTTGGTTATGGCAACAACAGTATGCCAATTTAATGTAATTTACATTTTACATAAATTTATCATTTCATACACTCGCATTTCCCATTATATAATCTCTCAAAAACGTAATAGGCCACATTGCTGTATCCATAACTCAGACTACACGTACATTTCTAAACAAACTATAGCTGAACCCTTCTTAACCGTCGGTTTTTAAAACGGTAAAAAATATAAAATTCCTTCTAAACTTTTGTGGAATTCATAAAATATTCATAAAACAACAAACATTTCATAGATACATTTTTGCGATATGTTTAGGCATAATTTCAGCTAATTGAAACTTGCCAATAAATAATATATAAATAATAAATTCTACATGTTACCAAGTGCATTTTATTAATATTATTAGTTATTTTATAAACTCTGTACCAACCCATAGTCTCAACCATGACATATACCCTAGATTTACCATGTTCTGAATAGAATAAAAATACATGTTTGCAAATAGTGATGAACAATATCGTAATGTGACATAATCACGTCATAACGTTTGTACGTCTACATGTATTTTTCATTTCTTGCATTATGAAGTAAAAAAAAATAATTATGAACATAATCAAATAAGTAGGAAAAGATGTATTAGTCGCCCGTCATTTTTCATTAGTAAAGGATTAAAGCTTTTAATGCAATATCGTCTATCATTAGCGTTTATAGCTTGTGTCGAGGCGTGCCTTTGTTTTTATTTGTTTAAATGTACCGTTGCGCGTCCTTGTTATGCAGGCCATGTCAACAATCGCTACATGATGGATTATGTACTATGATATAAAAAATGTGAAAGAGAGATAGAGAGAAAATGTGCTGGATAAATGTGAGACTGGAGTGTTCGGTTATACACAGAGACAAGTTTGCCTATTGAACAACCAACAAGTGCCGTGAGCAAGGATTAACCGTATTTTCCGGAAGTTCCCACCAACTCATAACAAAATAAAACGGATAACTGGCAAAGGTGTGTCAAAAAGGGAGTGTTAGAGTTGCAATCCATCAGAAGTCGCAAATTCATTTAAATCCTCTTGATGAAATCTGGTTATCGTTAAATGGGGGCCTGATGAGCACAAGCATCCAGCACATTTCCACGCAACAGAAACTTGTTATAATTCCACTGAAGTGTTGAGTGTAAGGTGCTCCATGCTAACAATAATTTTCTTCTGCTCTTTGAAGGCCCCCGAAGAGGACGACTCCACACACTGCACAAGCAACTGGCAACGGAAGACACCAATAGAGATGGCATCAAGAACATCTAGGCTTTGGTAGAATTGACAAAGATGGACAACCAGATAGCTCAGAACCATTTTGAGAGATGTGTCTATAGGTAAATCGAGCCACTCGTTTTGCATTTGTTGTAAAGTGCGGCGAACACGATAATTAGTCTTAATCCGATGTCAGAGGAAATTTTATCCGTGTGGACTCTATAGTTGATTTCTAGTAGCACTACAAAATTTCAATAAATTATGCATAAAAGTTTATATTTTCTTTGAAAAAATGACTAAGATGTTAAATTTCTTCTTTGACATCGATTCCAAAATTGTTTGCACGTGCAAAGAACGTGAAGGGAAATATTTTTTGCAATATCCCAACCATTAAAAGGAAACCTAATGGATCAATATAATGATCAACAATCATGTCCCTTGTTAACTGCTAATTCCTGAATTTTAATGCCTCATTAGCCAATTATAGGAATGGAATTACAGCAATAAATTTTAAAAGTAAATTTCTAAAATCAATAATTCCAAGATGAAAAAACGAGTTTTATTGCAATAACCCAACAACCTGACGAGGGAACGCCATGGTCAAAAATATTGTCTAATGGTAATATCTAAGGCACCTCACTGTTTCCTGGTCGATTATGCCCCATTTGCCAATTTTGGCAGTGGAATTATTTCAACTGATATAATTCGGCCAATTTTGGTCTAATCGGAAGGACATTGTGGTGTAAACCATGACTAAAGTGACACGATGTCATATGACAGAGGTTCGTGTTCACCGCCCTTTACATAACAAAACACAGTTTCAAGATGACTTAGACAAAATAACGTGCAATGCAAATCTAGGTATATTCATCTCCTCTTACATCAAATTATCCCACGTACCCATAAGTTGGCACAAAGTTCGAGTTCATAATCTTGTTCTCCCACCAACAGATCGCAAGTAATCGCAATGCGCAAGCAGGCGTTACCATGCCCAAACCAGAACATGGCACCTCAGAAGTGAGGACCTCGCCGCCAAAAAACAGGTCTTAGACAACATCATTTGGGCAGACGATTCCAGTGGTTTTGAAATCTAGTCACCATGCCTGTCATCCCCTTCATCAACAAGGAAGTGTCGGAGGTGGTGGCCGCCATCAACGAACGGCTGGCCGACCCTCCGACCCAGCGGAAAGTCATCCTTGTCATCGTCAGCATAGCCCTGCTCCTGGACAACATGCTGTACATGGTCATCGTTCCCATCATCCCGGACTACCTGCGGCGGATCGGCTCCTGGGACACACATCGGGAGGGAGGCGGGGTGATCATCGCGCCACCACCAGTCGAGCCGGGGGTGGCCATCTTCAACGCCACGTCCAACCTGACGGCACTGAACATGACCACGCCGGTGGCCCCTACAGCCAGCCTGGGTAAGCTGGTGTACGAGGGTGAGGACGCGGCCATCGGGCTACTGTTCGCCAGCAAGGCTATTATCCAGCTGATGATTAACCCTTTTTCGGGGCACATCATTGATCGCATCGGCTATGCCGTACCCATGATGATCGGCTTGAGCATCATGTTCCTCTCTACCGCCGTGTTCGCATGCGGTGAGAGTTACACCATCCTATTTTTGGCAAGGAGTCTCCAGGGGGCTGGTTCGGCATTTGCGGACACTTCCGGCCTGGCCATGATCGCCGACCGGTTCACAGTCGACTCGGAGCGCACGAAGGCGTTGGGTATCGCCACCGCTTTCATCAGTTTCGGGTGTCTGGTGGCACCCCCTTTTGGCGGCCTCCTCTACGAATTCGCCGGAAAACAGGTGCCCTTTCTCATCCTCTCACTGGTTTGCCTGGGCGACGCGTTCATGGTATTTTTTGTGCTACGGCCCACAAAAATACAGTTCAAGGATTCCACGGACCGACCGGACGGTACGCCGCTGTGGCGCCTGCTCATCGACCCCTACATCGCCGTCTGTGCAGGCGCTCTATCCATGTCCAACGTGGCGCTGGCATTCCTGGAGCCCACCATCACCAAATGGATGATGGACAACATGGAGGACGTGCAAGAATGGCAGATCGGACTGATATGGCTGCCTGCATTCTTCCCGCACGTGCTAGGCGTCTACCTGACGGTCAGATGGTCGAAGACCTACCCACAGTACCAGTGGGTGATGGCCGCCAGTGGTCTGGCCCTGGAGGGCCTGTCCTGCTTCATCGTCCCTTTCTCCACTTCCTATGGCATGCTCATGATCCCCCTCTGTGGCATCTGCTTCGGCATTGCCCTCATCGACACGGCACTTCTACCCACCTTGGGTTACCTAGTCGACGTCCGCTACGTGTCCGTCTACGGTAGCATCTACGCCATTGCAGATATATCATACTCGTTGGCTTATGCCATTGGACCGGTCATCGCCGGTGGAATCGTGGAGAGCATAGGCTTCATGCCCCTAAATATCCTAATTGCTGTTGTTACCCTCATCTACTGCCCTGTCCTGTACGTCCTGCGGCACGTCTACGACTACAAGCCCTTTGAGGACGAGGAGAATATCCTGATGAACGAAGCGCCCCCAGCCCAGTATCAGACCTACGTGATGCACGACAACACGGAGGCGAAGCCTAGGGCCGTACAGGAGGAACTCAAGAACCACCTGGAGTATTCCAAGCAGAACAACGGCACCCAAGAGACAGCGTTTCAAGACGCTTACTCGAATAACCCTTTCTCCAATAACCCTTTCGTGAATAGGAACCAGGGGCCGCCCTCCGGAACGAATGAACAGACAGTCATGCATCGGCAAGTTGCAAACAGAGGAGGTGGAGCAGGAAATTTCGGCAACCGGGACATGGAACGAATTTTGAGTTCGGAAGATGATGCCTATTAACGCCATAAAGGAGTTAACAACAATAAAATAATATTCTAAGAAAACATATAATAACGAACTGACCCTCATTCTAGCCAAAAGCAGCGTATGTAAACATGTTTAGCTGACAATGAATAAAATCTGCATATAGGCTTGATGCAGAAGTTAGAGGGCGCCACCGTTCAGCGTCATCTGCATAGAGCGCCGTAGTTTGTTGCATCTGATAACTTCTGGACCCTAGGAGAATTTTTACATAAATAAGTATTTTCGGACATGGACATAGGGGCCATTCAAGAAAGACGTCTTCAAGATGGAGGGCAGGAGGGTTTGAGCTATTAAGTTTTAAAGGTCAGTGAAAGGGGCAAGAAACTTTCATTTTTAAAACCTAGGGAAAGTCGGGAATGATGCCTAGTTTTATGCTGGAATTTCTCTTCGAGGTCAGGAAATTTCTGTTAATCATAACAATCTGGAAAAATATCGTGGAATTAGTAGCGAGTCGAGGATGTTTTTTTTTGCATGTTTCAATACATTTGCTGGATACCTTTCTTTAAAAAACAATTAATCATGGCATCTAAAAAGAGGGAAGGAGGGTGCTCTGGGATAAAATGGACACCGTGTAGACAGGGGGTGGTGATGGAGAGAGAAACTAATTTTTAAAGGAACTTCGAGGGTCCATATCAGAAATCGGACTATATAACATCATTTATGGCCATATTTCCACCATGGGAGGAAAGAAGAGATAAATTCGTGGGGCACCATGATGTTGACCCTGAGTGGTGGCGCCACGTGTCTTATGCAACCAGCCTACACGCTAGGTTAGTCGATTTAAGATTCAGGCATAATTGTTCGTAGAAACTTCCATTGTCATTATTTCTTTTTTTTTTCAATGCCTTGATTAGTCGAACATTTCATAATTTCTGAATGTGTGACGCGAAAGTGCATAGAGTGAAGCTATTGGAATGAAAACGTTAAAATTCACAATTTGTTTTCTAAAGAATCCCCTACAAATTGGCAATAACGACCGACTGGTATGCCAGAATACTGTTTGCCAGTTGCAGGCAAATATCAGACGGCAGTACTTAAGACCTTTATTGGAGGATCTCAGCACAGCTTTACTTGGAAACCATATTTAGGTCAACTCATTGTATATGGAGTTATATAAAATTAAAATCAACAAACAAACAAACAAAATCATATCAAGACAGATCCTGTGCTAAAATAACTTGTGGTAAAGTTATCTTTGTGTGTTAAATAAATTCAAAAATATGTGAAAATTCGTAAAAATTGAAAACAAAACGCAAATTTCGTGAATAATGAACATTATGGGTAAAAGTTGTCCCAAATATGGTTTCCATACCTGGTTGTTTAAAACCTGTCTTTCTCAGTATAAGGCTTTTGGCGGTACTAACTAATCGTGTTGTGTGCAATATTTTGTATATACTGTGTTCACGTTCGTAAATGTTTCATACATAATCGAATAACCTCTGTATACAAACCCTTGACTTTATTATCAAAAAAATATTATCCTAAATAAGATAATGCAGACTATAATTGTCTCAGTTACAGTTTACAACTTAAAAATCAATGGATACTCAAGAACAACACCCACAACACCTGCGAGCCTGAAGTATTTCACATTACAAACGTGTAAGGGATATTCGGCGTGCTTATGCGTTTTTATAAGTTTTGAACATTACACCCTAATTGGAATTAAGAAGGATATTATTACAGCTGATATTAGATAGAACGTACATGGATAAATAATCTAGCCAAACCATAAAATCTATGTTATTATTGGAGACTACATTCCATCATCTCCTAAGTGACTAGCGATTAAATACACTGATGTAGTACCTTGCTGGCTACGAAACCTAACGTTACATATATGAACAACTTAGCTAAGACCTCACTTCCAAGACATTTCTTTATAAACATTGTCCTTAATAATTTATAGAAAATACAAGCTGATTTGGAAAAGAAATTTCGAAAAAAATAAAAAATGGAATTAATTTAAAATTTATAGATTAACGTTTCATACATCATATCCAAAAATGACCATGGGAACATTGCTACCACGCAATGTCATCAATTTCCAAGTAAAATTAAGGCTGCAGTTACTTAGACGAAGGCCATTAAGTTAACCCAAAATATTTGCAGACTTTATAAAAATTATTTGTTTTTTCAAATATGTTGTAATTCTTTAGATTACTCCATCTATTAATCAACATTATTTTGGTAACGACGTTTTTAAATTCATATCAAAGAATTTTTAGTTTTTCAAGAAAGTAAATAATACCGAATAGACACTTAATCGTCATTAAATTATAAAAACCAGCGTTCACAAAGATTTTGTATATAATGTACATGTGAAGACGAAAGTATACAGAGTAAACTTAAATGTATGTCAGTCTTATGACGTTCTTAAGACATGAGTCTCTGCAAGCACAACCTTAATTCAATCTGTTTATTAAGTGCGTTTTAAACGTGAGTGCCCGTGCATGTAATATTGATGATATTCTTTATAAATATTTCCACTTATTAAAGTTTTAAAAATTCCTCTTGGTGTAAAATTGATGACTTTCTTTCGAAATGCAATAATTGTCGTACTATATATAAATATGGTTTTTCAAATTCAATGATAATGAATATTTCTACAAGCATGTTTTAACCAGACATAGCTTTCAATTGTTAAGACAATCTCTGTGGTCAATTTTGCCTTATGCTTTTCCTTTGCATTTTATGAGCAATTAATTTGACGACTTCATTGTAAAAATAAACGTTGGCATAGTCTTGTTATATTCACATATGAAATTTTCGTTATTAATTCTATTCTTAATGCTATAGTTAAATGTTAGACGATGATTAATGTTTCACTTCGCCAATAATTAATTTAGATAGTAGAATCTTCCTCAGAAAAGATGCGTGTATTATACTTTTGCTTGATTGTTTAAATTAACACTGGCCACGAGCATTATGGCTTAATAAATAATTTAAAAAATCAAATATTATATTTAGTAAACAAAAACTAAACTATTCAAATTTCTAATTGAAAAAGATATCGTTCAGCATATTTGTGACATGAAGATTGTCTAAGTATCACTATGGTAACAATTCAGAACAATTTAAACAAACAATCATGAAAGTTGTCCAGACATTGAGCAAAACCCAAAATATCAATACTGCATGAAATAACATCACTGTAATTACGTTGAGAAAGCAGAAATTCAGGAAAGCTCAAGGCATGTTTCAAGAGTAGATCATCTTGTCTCATTTTACACTTTCAATTTTAGTCTACACCGCCCCTTATTAGTTGATAGTTAAACGGTCAATTCTACACACTTAGAAGCAGTGTTTTAACATTGTTATAGTAAGTCGCACTTAATAGATTTCGATTAAAATAATGTGACATTTAAACAGGCCAAAGCAGCCATTTCAGTTGCTTTCGGCGATTAAAACTAGGTTTAATCATCGAATGCAATGCAGGTAGTATTTTCAATATTAATCGTATCCTTAGAAGTTGTTCAAGGTGTTTCGCTTAATGTAAACTTAACGACTAATTTACTGGTATCTAACTTGTACAAGTGATGTAAATAAAATGTGTTCAGTTTTGGCTAATAAATGGTAATATTTGTAGAAATTTAATTTACTTTCATGGAATATCTAACATTCCCTATCTGAAATTTAGTATAAACGCTTGAAAATCAGTTTTCCATTAAACGCAACACCTAGAAGAAGATAAAATAATTTTCTATTTCCATAACCAATATTTAATTAAAATGCGGTAAGTGGAAGGATTGCATATGAAAACCTTCCACTAATTCGGTCAGGTATTTGAAAAAAAAAAATTTTTTAAACTTAACCCATGTATATATACGTGTAGGCATGACCTTAGATGCATTAAAACGCACACAGGCAGCTTCATCCAGAGAGTAGTTTTTGTCATTAAAATATGTATAATGTTAAGTTTATTGGAATTAATAGTGGCTAAGAATCGGAAACTACCATATTTAAGGAAAAAAGTTTTTGACGAAAAAGATAGATACATACATGCAATCTTTTCACTTTTGAAATCTAAAATTAATCTAAGGGTGAATTACCCCAAATCACATTATTCAAAATTGAACCAAATAATTATAAAAACTCGGTGGTTTAATTCTATTTCTATTTCAAAAGTGAAAGTATAGCAATACTATTTTGAAAATGAGGCACTTTCCTCTAAATGTTATGTGGCTAGTTAGTTTGAAATAAAGATCTTGCCAATTAGCAAATATGTAGTTCTCTTTGCATGCCAATTTACGTGTTAAATAGGCCTAGTAATAATCGATATTGTACATATAAAAAAAGAAACAATTGAGCGTTATATCAAGCTAAATTGAAACCCTTATCACAATTAAACCTCCATTGCATAAAGATATAGGCAGATGTTAAGACAATGTCCCCATATCATTTATGTATATTACTGTACAGCAAAGACCGGATTAAATTCGGTTGTATTAACTATCTAACTTAATTAAAGTGTAACGATTTTTTAAATAAACTACTGTTGTTGTTGTTGTAAATGTATTGTTTATTCATTACATATATAGTCTATATCATTTTTGAACTACAATTTTGTTTTTGTTTAAAGTTTTAACAAAGTATCGGCAACACTTGTTATGTGTATTGAAATTATGTATGTACCAATTCAGTTATATTTCCTATTTGTGATGATGTATATAATAAATGCCATGAATTTTGTATATGTAGTGAATCCAATTATAGATAAATGTTTGTATATAAATGTAAAAAATGAAAATTATTATCCAGAAAATGTATACAAAAGAAAAATACAGCGAAGTATAAATGATGAATAGGTTAGTAAAAACTATTTGTGATCTATACATATCAATTATAAGGGTTTATTTTAAAAAAACTGTTGCGTGGTCGACTTAAAGATGTGCTACAAATTAAAATAAATTGTTTTAATTTTAATCCATGAGCGTCAAAATATTCGCAAAAACATAATTTTGTGTGAAAAAACAACATGTACATGTTACATAATGCAAACTACACAGTCCTCGACAGATTTAAATAAAGAAATAATATAAATAGTATTCCAAAGATAGAAAAAAAAGCTAATTCAACAAATTTGCTTACAAATTAGCCTCTTAAACAAAGTTATCTTTAATTTCAAGTGTACACAATAGCTATAAGAAACGTAGAATTTACAAGTAGATCGTACGTCCTACAACGTCATCTAACATATAGTTAGATACTGATTAAGTTAATATGTATATGCTCATTAAATTTATAATAAATTTTGGTATAAAAATGCTATTAACCAATATATTATTAGTGTTCTTATAATGATAACCTTTAAAACTTACCATGTAGATTTTTAAAAATGAACCATGCAAATGCATTCAAGATGCAGGAACGTTGACATCGAATATTAATAAATAAATACGAAAATCATCATATTGATGGAAATCCTACTTCTATACATACTGCTTAATATATCAAATATAGCAATTTGTGAAAAAAGCGAAAACAATTATTTCGATAATTGCCTTATGTTATCATATAATTATCACTCGATAACTTCAATCAATCAAAAATGAAGTAGGTACTGACTATTTTCGTGTATCTAGTACAGAATAGTTGTTGCACCTGCTCTTATGAAGAAGTAATTCGTTACCAATTATTGCATCAAGACCGGCATGCAGTTTATCGATTTGACACGTGTTTCCGCTGGCGGTTCATCGTCATGGTGACGTCATAAATTATGCACTGCCTAAGATCTCCATGGAGTTGTTGTGCTCAATCTAAATTTAATGATTTCATTTCAACGACCTACCTTCACGTTAACTGCAGCCCTTGCAGGTTGAAATACCTCAGCAAGCGTTTGCTGGCAGCAATGACCGAAAACAGGATCGATGCCTTTGTTAGTTATTTACATCGTCAGACTATCCTGAATGGTGCCACTGTCCACAACGATAACATGTTTTAGAATGTTGGGTTACTAGTCACTCAATATCAGCAATACAACCATTGTACTCAATGAATCGCACGCCAGGGTTATGATAGATTCGTCGAATTTTACAATTTTTATCTTAAAAAATAAATAATTGCTAACTAAATACAATCCACCTAAACTCAACAAATAACACTGTCCACGAAATATCTTATAATTGTACTATAAATATGAAATATATGCTACTAATAAATTCATATTTTTCTTTTAAATTAGTCAAATAAGTTTTAATGTTAAATGCAAAATGAATCACTCATCAATTCTACAATATTCTTTAATTCATTAACTAATTTTTTAAAAAAATAACATTGCAGTATATTACAATTATACATACTTTAAGCTTAATTAAACGGTGGACATTCTACATGAGGTAAGATATACTTTTTTGTTAAAATAACTCATAAAAAACAACAGAATTTAATCATAAGTAATGTTTTTTTACGTCAGGTATCGTCAAGTGAAAATCGAATAATCTTAATTCATTATGACCACGATAAAAAGATGCATTTATTTCACACCATTTTCATTTAAAATTAAATTCCATTTTTTAATAAGGCAGATTTAGAACAAAATAAACTCAATAGATGCATCTTGACTTAAGTCAAATTTGTTAAGAAGCTTGATTTCGTGGACTGTTTTTAAGATGTTTGCAGTGTCCTAGATCGAGATGGGGGTTTAACTTATAAAACAATTAACTATAATGAAATAGATGTGCCATTGTGAACTAGGTGAGGTCAGTAAGACGTCTTAAAAAACGAAAACAGGAGATTTTAGACAATGGTAATACAGCGTTAATTTCAGAGCATTAGTTTGCAGGAATGGGAGCTCAAACGCATGGGATTAAAGTTTCCATACACACGTGTATGGGGTGCAATGCATAATACCCTCATAATTACGGAAATCCGTGCATCGTTTGCCCCTAAACAATCCTCGTCAAAACTCGTTGCAGGATTTCTCGTCTTCCTACATGCATAATCCTATATGAGCCTCAATTACCAATCGTTGAACACGACGAATCTGATATGGACTGCGGCAGATGGAAAACACGATCAGAATTGAAACGTGGGGATTGTGAATATCCATCGTTTGAGTTGAAATGCAATATAAACAAGGAAAGTAGCACCTTCAATATTGACCAAACTCCAGCCTTGTTATCCATGTTCGACGCATTGTGTTATTTTAAAATGAGATTAACCGAATCGTTAAAAATAAGGGAACGAGGTATACGAGTCTATATATTTGAAATCTATTATACCATAGAAATGCCCATGATATAACGAAGTATTTCAACAGCATAACTGACGATTCCCCCTCTTTTCCGATGGTTTAAACATTGTGTAGAAAACACGGATTGAAGGCATCTTAGGAAGAAAATTAAATTTACTACTAATTGCACGAGCTAATGAAAATGCCATTGGCTAGATTATCAGCTACTTTCATTGCAATTTAGATAATGTCATCAACACAAATTTTTAAATAGACCAGCAAAATACGTACATAGAAAAGTGACCATGTAGAGTTACTATTTCGTAAACGGAGAGCGGTGGAGGAATTTATTTGCCAAAAATGTATACTAACTTTATCAGAGAAACTTTAACATTGCTCTGTAATATACCTCTAATATCAACTTTAAAAAAAAAAAAAATATCTTTTTTTCAAATATTTTGATTTTTCGATTAACGTGCGAAATATGCAAGGTGTATTATTTAAAATGGGTTAATCATTATTGAAGCATAGATTCATTGCTATTCCAAATGCTTTGAAATACTATACGCATTTATACAAATAGCACAGTATTCATATACATGTGCGCATGGGCAACACACAGCTAGTGTCCATAACACTGGTCTAGCGTATGTGCACATGCTTATTTGGATAATATTCTAGCTAAATCGATTTTGAGCTGGGATGAAATCTATCTCGTGACTACAACTAGAATTCTCATGAAGAAAACACAGTGTAGTGATTCAGCGAAGTATTGCCAAGATATGTGAAGTTGCACCGTACAGTATATATAAATAAAGTGCAATGAAACCACACTGTAAAAATAGTGTTCCTTTTATTTTCTCCATATCGAACATATCTTTCTGAGTTGGAAATACTCAACAATTTAGTTCTTGGCGGAAAGCCCTCGTGTAGGATTACGTCTTAAACTAAGATGGTGCATAAGATAAATGAGCTCTAAAGAAGAAAAAAGCCTGTGCAAAATGCAATCAAAGAATGTAAATGTGTGATGGTTGTAATTGATAAGGAGCCGATTGGAGAAGCATTTGATTAATCAGTTGGTTGGCACTGGGGTGGGTAGCATTTCGTCAAAGTCGATTCCGGGTAATGTTGATTATCTTGGCTGTTTCTGGTGTGGGAATTGGCGACCTACCCGTTGGTCCATTAATCAGGCTGAAGGGGAACAAAGCGAACCTGTCAGAGCCTATGATGGCGTATTATGGGATAGACGAGGAGCAAAACACTTCCTCCGCAACAGCTCCCTAATACCCACCGTGCAATTTATATCAAAAACGGATCAAAATCCTCAAAAAAATCCTACCAGAAACCATTCACGACATTCAAGATAAGCTACATGTCCTGATCTCCTAGCTGTATTTTTTTAAACTTCAAAGATATATCAATAACAACATAAAAACAAGTCTTTATTGGTTTGACCACAACAAACTGTAAACTTCTACAATTTCTTATCATACATACTGCACTTTGCTTCAATACTTTCGGGAATGAAAAATACTGAAACGTACTAAATAAATAGTATTTTATGTAAACATCTTCTTGTATAAATGGATATCTTTTTTTAAAAAAAACAAAAGTGTGTATATTTAACAGTTTAAAACAACAGTGAGATCCCACCATAATAACAGACAAAATTGAAACTTTGAAATGAAAAAATAATAAATTCTCTGAATAGTTCTTCACATTTTTTCACAAATGATTGCATTCGCAATATATTTTTAGTGAAATAAACCAATTTTCAAAAATCACGTTATAACGTCATCGATACAGGAAATTTTCCTTTTCTTTTCTGACGAAAAACTACTTTATGAACAATTATTAAGCTATTCTCCCTGTTAATAAAATGCTACATTTTTTCAAAAAACATATAAAGAACTGTGAGTGTGCATGATAGACACACACTGTATTCTTTTTACATCCTTTCAAAGAGATACCTAAACCCTACACTCGTCATTTTAAAATTTCCAAAATCTAACACTGTAAAATTAACTACTACATTTTATTCTCAACTTAATAATATTAATAACATATTACTTATTTTCTTGTCTATATACCTTATTGATTTTCCTGTTCATTTAAATTGTAAACATGACAAATAATAGACACTCTCACATAGTACATGTAGCCAAGCTTCATTCTGATTTACATCCATATGACAATTATTTCTATTTTCAGAGAATTATCCATCTGGATGTTTTTGACATATTTAACATATGTATTATAAAAGCTGTTTCCAAATTTTTCATTTTGCAATCTGTTGGGTTTGTATTAACTCTAGCAGCTGTCAAACGAACACCTACGCTATCAGTGATTGCGAACACACAGGGGCAACATTTTTTTTAAAAAAACCTCAATATTACCAAAAGTTTATGATTTTATGGCCAATTGTTCTCCTAGTGCAGGCACATCTAATACATTTCGGTAAAACTGATGAAGATAGTACAGCTCATCCCTTTTCAAAATGACTTGAAATCCTGGAACAGTGTTCTGTATTATTTTTTCTAATCCCATGTCTGCGCCATCTGTCAAGCCCTGGATGGACCCCTAGGGCCCCATAGGGATCCCAGTGCGTCGAACTAACTTTCCCTCCGCTCGATATTACCTCCGGCACTAGTTTTCCACATACAGTAGAGCGTTCATTGATAGGTTCAACTTTCAGGGAATTGTTTGGCTTTTGCTGTTCCTAAGGCTTGCTTGGAAACCAACGTGCATTTCCATTTTGGTCCCATGTTACGCTCCCAACTCACTCCAAAAAATAAATTCGTCTAAATTCAATTTTGCATAAATGTCCGTAACAACGCGTTAGCTTTGCTCGATATTAAAATTGATTGGAGGGATCGTAAAAGTGGGAACGGAAAAGCGTTGCAAACTGCCAATACAATGTCCCAAAAGGCCCTTGGGCCAGGATGAAGTTGAAAGTAATTTCTGCAGCCAACAAATTACGCTTTTACAGTCAATTGTATGAACACTAGACTATTACCAAAATTGCAGGCTTTGATTGCTAACAAAGTGAACGAAATAATTAAAATGACCTAAGTCTGTGATTCATGCTTTTGGAAATCCAGAATGGTTTCGGATGCTGTAACTAAGTATTAATTGACATTAGTTGGAAATAATTCCATATACTCCAAATAGATCGAGTATAATCAGTGTTCGGTACATCAGCTAATAATAGATTTTTATTTAATCCCATGTTATGCGCATGCGTAAGCAGTCGATTTTCACCGAACAAAAATCGCATAGATATTCAAAATAACCGGATTCTGCAATTTTTCTTGTTGATAAAATCGGCTGACACAGCATCTATAATTTAATTCCATTTAAGTTATAATATATACCTAAAATATCCACTTTTTCACTACTTTTTATGGTGAAAAGGTATCTTTAAGAAGAAAAAAAGAAAACGTCCTTTCGTATAGATTGTCATTTAAGTTCGTTCCATAAAAAGTTACCTAGAAGCTGACAATTTCGTGCCCAAAGGTAACCCAACTGGGCTTTGGCTGTCACTCTGGAAGGGATGACGTGTGCGAGGGTGGCGGGTTTCTAGTTATGACCGGGTACGGCTTAAAACCCAGGAGTCCTCGCACCACTTTCCTCCTAAATCCTGTTTAAAAATTCATGATATTGATCGGCCGAAAAGACCCTGGATAAGAGTAACGTTGAGGGGCTTACAAGCATAAAAACCGACCATCACATTTGCGACTAGTAATTCACCATGTCCCTCTTTTCCCCCCTTTCCTTGTTTGCACTGGGCATGCGTCGGGATACACGAGACCCTTGGATGTACCTCGCATTATCCACATCCTTAGCACATCTCACGTGATGGATACATATTCTGAACAGCAGGAAAATGGCCAGGATCCAAATGCCCATAAATTTTCCCGAGAAAAAAGGATGCTAAGAATAATGGAAGAATAAGCAGCCGGATGCCAATTTTGCTTGCAACTCAGCTTGTGGTACTGTGTAGGGTGGGTCCTTTTTTGATACATCGCTGTGCGCGCAATATTGCACTTTTATACTCATTATTCAGACAAGTCTCAATTGAGAATAATGTCTGAAAATATTCTCTCCGGCATTTTCTTGTTCGGATACACGTCGCGAACACCGGAAACTGTTAGGGAGTTCTTGCTGCACTTCAAACTCGACGGTATCAATCAACATTCCGGATGTGATGTCACATCAGGCAGGAGAGCGCATGTCAGACGGATTGTAAAGAAGCCGAGGATGATGGGAAGGTGGCCCTTATTATTGAATTTTATGTCTCAAAACTGGCGTAGCTCCCGTCCTGATTGACAAAGACAGTACGTATTGCTCTGACTTTCTACACATACAGTTTAATACGATCCTTGTATGCTAATTTCAGCTGATGTTTATATTAAATTCATAAACAACTGCGTACAAGAGCGCGAATACGGAAAATTCACGATAATAGGAATGTATAAAAATATGAAATGTGGTTCTATTACGCGGCTGGTCCCATTAGGCATTGATGTATTATTTGCTTCAACCTGATTTGGTCCCAATAAACTGCTGATCCTAATATTCAGTGGTCAGCATGGCCATGCTTGGTCATACATGTATCTGTCTAGACATGTATATATGGCTAGTTATATATACATGCATCTGTCTACACATGCATCCATGGCTAGTTATGCATGTATATA
>JAQGBW010002134.1:0-21270 GCA_034698625.1 Julus scanicus
TTTGTTCAACACCGTAGCGACTCCTAGTGAGTGCCCGTCTCAAAGGGAATGCTACAAGTCATAGTCATAGTCATAGTTGTATATGCTAATTGCAGGAAGGCACTCCAGTGCTTTTATTTGACCAATTTCGGGCCCTCCGTTTGAAAGGAGTAAACCCGTCTACCTATATCTATTATTTTTAGAGAAATCTAAGTTTTGTATAATTTTGATGTTATAATTCCATGAATGAAACTGGTCTTTACAAACGAATTAGATATAACAGCTAGTGTTGAGCAATAATTGAGTAACGAGTACTGAGTACAAAGAGTAAAGAATACAAAATGTACAAAAGCTAAATGTACTATGGGTATGGGTACAAAAGTAATTGAATGCAAATGTACTCAAAACGTACGAGTGCCATGCACCCAATTACAAATGGTCACTGATTAACCCTCGGGTAATTTCCTATTCAATACCTTTGGCCATCTACCTGTTCTTGATGTCACTCGTCGTGTATGCCATACATCATATTTCAGAAAATAAATGTAAAACACACAAGGAACAAACTATTAACCACTTTTGATATAATTTTAATTACACGTGAAAACTGTATTATGTAACAAGCTATTTTTTGATAATTGCCATGGCATAAATGAATGATAAAGTTGTCGATGTTTATTGTGCGAGCACAATACTGGAGAGATTAACATGGGAAGAGTATGACTCGACAATTTTAAGTTCTTGTCTTAACAGAAATGCTGAATTTGGGAGAAAAAGTGCAGTTAATGTATCGGCTGTTTATTTCAGAGGGAGCTATATGATTATATAGGACTAATCCCATAAAAAGCAATTGTTATTTGAACAGAAGTCTGTACAGTTGTTCTGTTCAATCCTGGAAAGTCTTTTGCATGGTGACGCTTTCAGAAAGGGACAGTAGTACTAAATCCGCTTCCAGCCATATCGTCTAAGCATTCTTATTATTTTCGACAATTGCTGGGCTGCTCGAAGGACTCGTTTCGGCTTTAGTAAAAAGATGGATGGGGCGGCGGAACCCTAGAAAAAAAAATTAAATTAGAAAAGGTCAGTCGCCAGCATGTATTTTATTTTTTTGCAAGTTCACGCTAATGCGTTATTAAAGTGTTTTCTTTTCAGGCATTGTAATCGTAATAAATGCCGATCACCAGAATCACGCATCCATCATGCTACTAACCTTTAGACGAATGTAATGGTGTGCCGATTACTTCGCACGTACTGAAACCCACTTCTTTGGAAAGGAGATACTCCGTAAAGTTCTCAGGTCTCAGTTTTAACGTTTGGTAATTTTGATTGTGAGTCTCCTAAAAATAAACAATGCATCAACTAATGTTAAAAAAAGACCACACGATTACCAGAAACAGATAGTCGTTTGGTGACAACAAGGCAAATGAAACAAAAGTCGATAAGCAAAACTCATTTTACCGTTATCTTACTCCTCCTTTTGTATGAACTCCATGCCTGAGCTTCGAGAATCAACCTTCCTCCTGGCCTTAACTGCGTGTACATGCGCCTGAAGAGCCTCTTTAAACCTGCGTCTCCCCAATTCAAATGGACCCATTTGGTAAGACTCAGGCAAAGGATTGTGTCGAATTCAGGACGCTGGGTGTCCAAAAGTTCGTCAGATTCCAAAACGTAATTGCCCTGTAAATAACAATTAACGAAATTAAATATACAATAACGGCAAAGGGCACAATTAAACTTGGTCAAATTTAAGAATAATAAATATCGATTCCAGTCCATGTTTAAAAATAAAAATGTACAGATACATATGTTCATCTACCATGAATCTAATTTGTAGAACTAAAGAAAAGCAAGTTTATAGATGCAAAATAAATTTACCTGTAAAAAGAATACGTTGTTTGGAAACTTTGGGTGTTCGTCATCCTTCAGCACAGCAGCTGTGGCAATGGGTCCGTGGCAAATGGCCATTGAAATCGGGAATTTGTTATGACCGGTCTTCCTGTCCTTCATGTAATATACACTGTTCTTGCGCGCTGTCCTCACCAGATTGATATCTATGTCTAAACCTATGATCTTGTTCGGGTTGAAGTCCCTGGCGATATTAAGCGTAAAGTGGCCAGTGTTGCAGCCAATGTCCAGGACATCCTTTCTTTTGAACCATTCCTGTTTAAGGCAACTCAAACGCACGTCACCGCTCATTTCGGGATTCCGATAGCCATAATATCGACTAAAATTGCCATATTTAAAATCTATGTCCCGCTTCTTACACGCCGCTGCCCTAGACTCCCGATTAGACTGTTTCTTCTGGCTTGCTTTCATCTGTTTCACCCTTGATTCGGAGCCTGAAGCATTTGCCGTTCCCTGCTGCGTTTCAGAATCCCTAGAAATGCTCCTCGAATGACCGCTGGGACGGTGCTTCCTCATCCCCGGCTGTGGAATAACGGGCGAAACGATTTTGTTATCAGTCTTTTTGTGCCTCTGTTGAGGAATTACGTCTGTAGTCATATCTACGACTTCACCGTCCGATCCCAGGCCAACTTTAAGATTCAGGCTACAACGAAAACATCACGTTATTCAGGGTTAAGTACTAGTTAAAAAAAAAAAGTGTAATCTGAGAATGTCTGCATGTGATTTCCCTCTTAAATCCCAGTTACAAGTGTTATGTCGCCCTGCGCCAGATCCAGATTGTTATTGTTGACTCGACTGATCTGGTAAGTTTTTACCTCTGCATAATTTAGAGGAGACTAGAACTGCTCCCTTTTACACTAAGTAAGTAAGCCTCTCAAGTAATGGTCAACTTAAGATATCCATCCGTAACTGATGTTTAGATAGTCTATTGCTTCCTGTCACTAAACCACTGCCCCTGACGTTTCTTCCATGCAGAGTAATATGGTATCCCCGGGCTAGCTCTGGTCTTGGACTACTTTGGGCCTTTCAACAATACCAAAACACCTAAACATCTGTTATGTAAGGGTCAAAAGTCCATGCAGCTCTTTTATTCATTCTGGGGATTTGATTTCCCAACTTTTCTAGCAAACCAGGACACCTCCATATTTTATTTAATCTCATTCAGAATTTTCTAATGTAAGAACATTAATAGAGTATTTACCTCTTGGGCCTGTCCTCCATATTTTTCTCTTCGTTTCCGCTTTTATCTTTGACAGTCGTCTCGCCAGCAGCCACCTCACCAGAACAGTGCTTCTTCTTTTTCCGTCGCTTTCGTTTCTTCATTTTGGGAGAAATAAGATTGAGTTCCAGATCGGCGTCCTCTTCGCTGGCGTTCAGATTGAGCGGATCGTTGATATTTGGAGGTATGAAAACTTCCACCTTGGTGCGGCGGTTTTTAGGAATGGGCAGCGGAGACGTCTCGGGGGTCACCTGGTTGATGGCACGACCAAGCTCGCTGTCTGCCAGGCTGTTCAGGTTAAGAGGATCGGTGATGTTGCCTCCTAGAAGAAATTTCGTAGGAGGAACCATTCCAGGTTCCTTTTTTCGACGTTTGAACTGACCCATGCTTCCGTACCTCATCCATTCTCCAAAACTGCCATGGCGGCGCTTTTGTGGGCTGGTGAAATTCGCGTTCGAATTGTTATTCAGCCCCCCAAGCTTCGCATGGGTCGTCGTTTCTGCGATGTTTTCGGACTTACCCGAAAAAGATTTCCGATGCGTAGCACAAAGTTGAGTGCCAGCAGTGCCTGTCGAAACACTTGTGCTGTATGAACGAAATCGCCTTCCTTGGGGCATACCGCATATTTTGGCTGGAGAAAACATGCTTTTTACGCCTGCAATGTCCAATTTGCGGGTGGTTTCTAACTTCACATTAGACATGATGCACGCGGATTACTGAAAATATATAATTTAGTAAAAAAAATTAATATTTTTGGTGTAGTTACCGTACATCGGAACGAAGAATTACTTTTGGTCAACACGACTGAAAAATTAGTTGATGAAATTATGTGGAAGACTATAGCTATAGTTGCAACTAAAGCAACTTTTCCATGCTCGCTCATACATTTCCTACATTAACCAAACACAAATTATAGACCCACAAAATTGCTTTAACAAAATATACGACAATGAATATCCATAATGCAACTCTGATGTTTATCGCCTGCACATGATGACAGATTTATAGATAACCTCATTTCACGCAGATGGATCAAAGCGACATCTGGCATGAACTTTGAAAAGCTAAGCCCACTGGTTTATGGATCTATATATCCATACAATATCACTAACCGTTTAACCACTTTTTCATACAAAAAATGCCAACACTTTTAAAAGCACTCCTAATTTAACAAATGAAAATATCATAAGTCACTGAACCAAATAACTAAACGTTTGACCAACTGAATGCCAACAATAATATTACCATTATTGAATATTCCGCCTCTATTTCCATATTTTACTTATCTATATATTGTTGTAATAAAACGCATACTACAGGTACATTCATATTTTAATTTTGTTTTTTAAATTGCCAACTCTACCGGATAGGGACCATTTTTTGTATGTTCCAGTACATTTTCTGGACACCAAACTTTTGAAAAATATTAAGGTCATCCATGAGGGGGTGTGGGGTCAATTTTTGAAGGAATTTCGGCGCCGTCTTTTTTGAATGGCCCCTTACTATAACGTTGTTTACCATCATAAAGGTCACGATTGATTACAACTATTTGCCAACGCTGCCAACCAAAATTCAACATCGGATAATTAATTTGCATTTTTTTTTAAAATCTCGGAGAATACAGAAAGTAGGTATACAATAAAATATAAACAATTAAAATAACTGTTTAATTCACCAGTGGAATGAGTTCGGTTAAACTAGAAATGTTTTTCAAGCGAATTTTCATTTGCAGAATACGTGCGTTATTTGAATTTTAAATTTGCCGCCATACATCACGTTATCAAGAAAAAAGTAAATCTGCACCGAAAGCAGCAACCAAACATGGCCGTGTTTCCCCCCGTGGACCCTCATTGAAGGAACGTATAATCTAACAAACGAGAAAAGCAGGCCCTTCGGCTTATTTCAGCCGTAATTATGCAACAAATACGATTGAACACTTACCAAAGTCATTCCAGCGACCTATATTAAAGCCTGTTGCAGTCGAAAAATTGACAAAAAACGAAAATGTTTGAGGACGAAGAAAGAACAGCCCCTACCAAAACGAATTCACAACGCAATTTGGGAAAACATTAGTGGGTTGAAGCTAAAATGGGCGACGGAAAACGGACCAAGTCGAAATTTATAAAACAAATTTGGGTAATAAATATGCTATATCAGAAATGGTATTTATACTGGGCTTAAAATATCGTTTAAATTACCGCTGTGATCATTTTTTTATCAGTTTTATTAGTGAAAAACGAACCGTGGTTACCTTCACCTTCTGTGACTCAAATCCGTATCACCGAGTAGAGATACCAGAAACAGGCAACCGGCAAATTCTGCCATTTAGCAAAACGGGTTAAAATCGGATGTCTAAATGACATTTTAAATTATCCAAATGTTAAATTAGCGCATGACGAATTGCCAGCTTTTGAGCAGTAAGTTTCTCGGCGCATTTGCGTCACCAAAATTACTTCACGCAAGTTTTTAAAATAAAACAAAAAAAGTCAGCCCCACATGAACAGCTTTCAAATAGCCGTTAACAATTTTCATTGACAGCGCAGATTAGAAGTACATGTACAAGTTTTGTAAGTTTTGATTGTTATTTGCATATTGTATCATACCAATTACTGAGTGCTTTGTACATTCATTGGAAGATAGTATCGCTGGAAATATATACATGAGTGAATTCAGCTCAGGATTTATTAGTTAGATGAATTAATATTATTCGGATTCCCTTTGGCCAACTTGTTAGAACTTGTCAAAAAAAGTTATTTATTTCGCCCGACTTGTAATTAACTCGATTTTATTAATTGCACAGTGATAATATTTAATCCATAACTGCTCAGATCTACGTTTATAAAACTACTTTAACGGTATAGTTGGTAGGAATTTTAACAATATTATCGAAGTACGTTTTACAGGGTGGGTCTATAGTGTGCGCCAACTAGAAAAATCATATGGAATTTGGAAATTGTCGTTGACCTGTTCAGTTGTAAATTAAAAGACAAATTCAAGCTAGATAGACTTGCAGTCATCGAAAAAAGTATTTGCACACCCTTAATTGTTCTATTTTTGCCAAATAAAAAAGCATTGCTGCTGAAAACATTTTTTATACCATATGTTATTTTATTACGTTCATTTCCACATTTACAAAAACCTTAAAATACATATAGTCAACAAGAAATTTCTAAAATTAAAAAATGTTAAAAATGTCTTGTTTATTTATTGTTACGCTTTTATTTAACATGTCAAAATTAATTTTAAATGGTAAAAAGGTTTTTGAACAATACTTATTTTATTTGGCCAAAGTAGAAAAATGTTAGGTGTGCAAATACTTTTTTGCTGACTGTACGTATATACTGTTCTTTACAAATGAAAACATTTACCATAAAGCAGAAACAGGACTCGTAACCGTTTCCTCGCATTTTTTTGTATGGCTTGTGCTAAATATTCTTCTAATGCAAATTTACCTATAACCTTTGAATCTTAATTTTGTCGCCCTATATAAAAGAATAGTATTGTTGCAAGATATATTGTTGACGTTTTTGTCCGTGATGATGATGCAAATTACATAATTATCCTTCACTGCCCAATGCCCATACCATATTCTTGTTCGAATCAATATACTAATGCTTCGATATTGTTTCAATTTAAATTAGCACCAAATAAAAGGAAATACGAAAAATGAGCAAAAAATACGAGCGAGGATCGTTAGTTTGGGCTAAAATGCCTAGCTATCCATGGTAGGTTTATAATCTGGTTTCTGGGTATTTTAACCAAGTAAGCGAGTTTGTTATCCATACGTTTTTTTTCCCTAAGAAGCTGAATAAACCGAAAAAGTAGCGATAATGACTCACCAATTATAATTATTAATTATGTGTCACTGTACAGGTGGCCTGCCATGGTCGATGATGATCCTGACTGTGGCTCCCATTTCTCGCCCAAAACAAATAAAGATGAAGTGGTAATTCTGACATCCAATCAAAGTATTTTAAATTATAGGAAATCTCGAAAATATACTTTAGATTTTTGTCAGAAATCCTTGCATGTCGTCTTTTTGGACAAAGAGGTGTCCCGGCGCTGGATTCAAATAAATAATATTTTGCCATTCGACGGACAAAAATATACTTTTAACTACTTGGAACCGGTAAGCAAAACTAATATTTGAACGCAACAATATTCCTCACAAATACATATGTCATCTCTGGAAAATAATTTTACAACCTATCTCACTATTCAATTCAGTTTGTTGGTCAGCGAAACAAAGATTACACAAATAAAGTGAAAGTTGCCTACGATAGGGCAATGGCGGCTATAAAGCTACCCCTACATGTAAGTATATAGGTTCATTCCTTGATCTTTTTAAGCCCTTGGTGTATTAAAGCTATATTGATTTCATCAGGAAAGGCTGAAATCGTTTGGATTTGTCCATCACTTTCAAGACTGTTTATACGAGTCATCACTCAGTGAAACGGATGTGCATCTTCTGCCTGGTAAAGGTGGGTACTGTGCCTACAGGTGTCCAAAATAGGTCAAGTAAGGTGCAATGAAAAATATTATACTTGCTTTTTGTCTATATTCACTGTGTGCCAAAACGAAGTACATAGAACCCAATACAAAAATGCTTCGATTTAAATGAAATTTGGCACTTACATAGAACAATATTGTAGGAACAAAAAAATTCTTTTGTACATGCGAGAAATTTCAGATTTTTTTCATTCTTCATCAAGACGTTGCGCCCGCTCACCGTGTTTGAGAAACAGTTGAACAGCTACAACGGGAAACGTCCCAGTTAAGCAAACTCAACCACTGGCCACCAAACAATCAGGACTTGAATCCAGTGGCCTACAACATTTTTGGGAGTTCTCCAGGAAAAGGTTTACAAATCGAGGATTAATAATATTGAAGACTTGACACTACGAATTAAGAAAACTTGGATTGAACTCGACCAGCGTATAATCGATTCATCAATCATAGAATGGCACGTTAGACTCTGGGTTTGTGTAAATGCCACCGGCAGAAAATTTTGAGCAAATTTTATAATTAATTTTAGTTCCTACTCCATTTTTCTATTTAAGTATGAAATTTTATTTAAATCGAAGTATTCTTCACGAAGTTGTAATTTTTTTATTGGGTTCTATTTTTTTATGACCCACAGTGTGTGTGTGTGTGTATATATATTGTGTTATATTGTGTTTTTAGAACCAGTACAAAAAAGGAAACTTTTCAAGAAAAAAGCTAAAAAGTCCGAAGAATCAAAAATTAATAAAGATTCGGGCTTGGAAGATTTCGATGCAGAGATGTAATTTATTTAGTGTCCGTTATTTTAATTGCGTTGTCGAGCTGCATATTTAAACGTGTTACTCATTTTCATTATTTGTTTCTTTGTTCCTTACCTTATTCATTTTTGTTGAACTCCAGTCTTTAAAGTTTACATCCATTTATATAAAGATTATCAGAAAAAGTCACTATTATCCATTCATTATGTGTTTGCACCTGTAAAGTAAACCATATAACGTTTTAACGTTCATTAATCGACACAACAGACTGAAAAAGCAGCAAATATTGCCATTTTTTATTTCACATTAGTAGTAATGCCATTTGTTGTCGTCTATAAAAACAACATAACATAGCAACAATATTCACTTTTTTTTCTCATTTTCTCAATTGCTAATAATATTGGGAATTTTGCAAATAATTTAATCACTCTTTCAAACCATTAATTTTAACCTGAAATTATATTTGCATGTAAATCAAGCCATTAATTAACACTAGGCTATTTGGTCTAGTGCTATATCATCTTCAACGATAAATACCTGGGACCAGTTACAAATGTTTTGTGTTAAACGTTTTCTCAAATTAAATCAATATCTATATTAATCTCAGAATTATTTAACGGAGAAAAATGCATGAATGAGCTTGATGAATTTAAGAGATATTTTTAATTAACTTTTAATAGAAACTGTATTTCTATGAAATTTAGGGAATGTTTTGAAATTTGTCCATGGGATCTGGTTATTATATCAGTTATTATAGATTGATTTAGAAATTCAAACAATCCAAAAATAATTCGTCAAACTTCAACGATTTTTCGTTATAATAATTACCAAAAACTGATGATTTGACAACGTTGTTACTGTATCAAAAATAAGCCTGTGCTTGCAATTTTAAAACCGTAACAATCAGAACCTCTGTTTCGATATACTTTTTAAACATGATGCTGAAAACCACAAAAAATGTCGATACTTGTAAATCGATACTTGCAAAATCAAAACGTGTGTAATGTAAATATTTGTATCGGTCCAATAAAGATCATTTGTCAATTCTAAGTGTCCTCATTACATGTCAAAACAAACCTATCGCAAGGCACTTTAAATAAGAAAAATATTCAGCACCATTTTTCATTTTCATTTGAGGAAATTTGAAGAGGACAAATTTCTCCAGAAATCTCATTGAGACAGTAAAAAAACTCGAAATTTAATATACTTAGAAATGACAACTGCTGTCAATGACGTCATTCAAATTAATGGTATAGTGCTTAAACTGGTTTTAAAATACATTTTTTAATTGTTATCGACTACTGTAGTGTTTTTTAACTGGTGTACCATGACACTAATGAATGGTCTATGGTACGGCGGTCATTATAATAGGGAAAAACAATTTAATGTTTCATTTTGAATAGAATTTTAGCTCAAATGTGTGAGTCTTGAGATGATAAACGGTTTAAAAACACTGGAATACTACTCCATAGTAACTCTTTGGTCTGAACGTCACGAAAAAGTGAAACGCTTAGTCTACTCTCTGCCGTATACACCTTAGGCTACGAAGTGAAACTTCTATTGTAGATCAAATTGCCTGAACGTCACGAAAAATGAAACGCTTCGCGTCACGAAAATATGCTTCACTTCTACTCACTGCCGACTCCAACTGGCAGTTATTGGATGAAAAATTTTAATTTAAAATTGAATACATTAATATCTCGTTATGCAGCCACTCTTTATACGTCCTTTCGCGTTAACGGCCTTTTTTAATTATGGCACTGTTTCGATTTAGGGCCTACGAGGTGGGACTCGGTCCACCTGGCAATTGGTGTTATTTTTTGTGTTTTGTATTTAAATTGCTTGGTAATTTCTAACTGGTATGAAAACAGGGAGAAGCACGGTCATGGCCGATTTGTAGGGTGGGTCCAGACTACACCAAAAGCAAAAGCAGAGTTTTTTTGAAAATATTTGCTGAAACCATGTTTTCAAAAACTTGCTTTTGAGTTGGTGTGTTTTTGTGCTTGCAAAAGCATGGAGTCCAAATTGCAGCAAATTATTGGAGCTGAAACACCAAAGAAGTTTGCTGAAGCATCCACACCGGAAATTTTAGCAAACTTTTTTCGAAGCATGTTTGTGAAACTTTGCTTTTGTTCCGTGTTTCTGGACTGGCCTTCAGAGAAACTATCATGGCATTTGCCTGAAAACAACTGTGGAAAACCGCAGAAAACCATGGTAGGCGACCCAGGAATTGAACCCAGGTCTCCTGAATGAATGGCCGATTGCGTTACCATTATCCCATTGCATGGAAAGCAATGCTTAAAATTAACTTTTCCTAGGAGCTAAGAAGTTTCACTTCTACCGTGCGAGACTCTAGCGCATATTTATTTTGAGCATGTATATCAATAAGATTTCTTCATTGAAAAATGACCTCAACATATATTTGACTTTAGAAACAAAAAAAAATCGCATTGGTATAAGATTTCTTTTTTCTAAAACATGAAGGTGTTAATAATCCAAATAAAATCGTTTAATAAATAACGTATTATCTGCCCATTCCGTCAATAACAAATATCAACACGCCATCGTAACATTAAATCGAACTAGTCCTACTCATTTTTTTTATACAAATATCCTTTATGATATCGTACAAACAAAACAATTTCATATAGTTGCATTTACAGGTCACATCGAAAGATGTTTCGCCTTTTAGTTTGTCGCGAAAACTTCTAAAAATTTCTGCGAAAGGTCCTTTCACTTTTTTTTTTCTACGTTTCCATATGTAATAATTATATATAATTGTATAGAAGTGACCCCCATGGGTGCAATATATATGATACGATATACATATTTAGGCAATTATATAGGTGTGTGCGTTATTATATATAGTTTTTTTTCCATTAATGATCATACAATGAATAAATGTCAATTAGGAGCTAGAAATAGCTCATTCAGGGGTGGGAAAGATGGCCCTCACATGGGCCCAATCCTTAATTTATGTCCCATCAAGCGTGGACATATATACATACGTGTTGTTTATAATAAATTGTCATCTCCGCAATGGAATTACGATATTTAATAAATGTATATACGGATCTCGGTTATCGACCGATTATAGAAGCACACACGTCAATTCAAGGGGCAATCCCTACAAAGGATTTTGTGACAAAAACATGTTTGGACTTGATGGCCTATAATGACTTACCCAACATTGACTGCCCCCATAAGGACCAATCATTGATCATTGGGCCCAAGTTGGCTAAACGTTGACTGACACAATAAAACAAATGTTTCATCAACATTTTTCCAACCATGCAGAATTAATCTAACAATAGAGGAGGTCTACATTACATTTAGCGCCCTCTGTGGTAGTTTTAGGGTGCTTCCTGGAGGGACAGGCCAAAAACGTGCCATTGAGTTACGCGTGTTTTTTTCGCTCTCCAAAGGGGTTTTCAAACATTATGAAGAGGAATTGTTGTGTTCCATGTAGTAAAAACAACTTTAGGAACATGAATTGCAAGATTTCATACCACAGGATCCCAAAAAATTCCAATATAAGAAAGAAATTTATTGTATGTATGGAAGTGAAACACTTGGTGACATTCAATTAAAACTCCGTTTTGTTTAAATAAAATGGTTTGCAAGTGGCCTACACGTTCTCAAAGTGGAATTTCCACTCAAATTTCAAAAACTTGCGTTCAATTTCCCAAATATCACAAAAATCCGTTCCTAAAAGAGCAAAATCAATGGAAATGCTATTTGGACGACGCTGGTCTGTCCCCCCAGAAAATTTGGCCACTAGAGGCGCTCATGCATGGCACATGCGCCGTTTTGCAATGTAGACCTCCTCTATTGTGTTTTGGGATTTTGTGACAAAAACATGTTTGGAGTTGACTGCCTCAAATGACTGTCAGAGGGCGCCATTGTTTATCCAACATAGACTGCTATCATAAAGACAAATTATTGGTCATTGGGCCAAAGTTGGCTAAATGTTGACCGTCACCATAAAACAAATGTTTCATCAAAAATTCGACAACCAAAATCCAACAATTGTGTTACTCTGGTATAATTTAGTTATTTATCTGTTGAAATTTTAATTTGTATTACAATTTGCATATACTACATGTGTTCGGTTATGGAGAGTGCAAAATAAATATCGCCGGCCTTTGTTAGGCGATTATTAGTTAATTGGAGATTAAAACAGGTCCTAAACGAGCTAAATTTGCTCATTAAAAGCTCATAGTTTTAATTAAGTGTGCAGAGTATCCAGAACGTATAGTTCGAAACCTGACCTGAGTTCATCACCCGGAGAAACTGAGCAACACAAGAGTCCACAAATATGTCACAAAATGCTTTACAAGGACGCAATAAATGTCGCCATATTGTTATTTTGCAACATACAACTAGAACATATTGAACGTATCGTAACACTACGAAAATGAATATACTAACAACTGACCTGTGGTCAAAGCGTCAACGCCGGCCTCTGTACATAGCGATACACTTAAACAATAGCCCGTGTCCATTCAGAACATTCCGAAAAATGTCTAACCAAAACTACATAAAAACGAAAGTGACGAATGTATAAACGCACCAAAAGTCATCGTTATATATGCAGCATAACGGGTGGACAAAAAGTCGGGGCCACCAAAATTATACTTTGAATCCAATTTAGATATGGACTTAGCGTTTGTGAGTTTGGATGTAAAGTCACTTTCTTCGTTCTATTTTTAAAAAATCATTAACCGTTATAGATAGGACAAAAAGTCTAATTACAAAATTGTAGGGCGTTGTACAATTAATGTAATAGGCGCATTTGCGATAGTTAATTAATTACCTATCGCTAATTGACAAATGCCATTTTGGTTTTTGTAAATGGGCAACCTTGCATAGTACATATGCATGCTAGGTAAGCCCACATACATTTGTGCTATGTAAAGTGGCCAACATAGGAGAGACCAAAATGTACACTGTGAGTCATAAAAAAGTAGAACCCAATAAAAGAATCACAACTTCGTGACAAATGCTTCGATTTAAATGAAATTTGGCACTTACATAGAACAATACTGTATAAACAAAAACTTATTTCGGACATGTGACAATTTTCGGATTTTTTCATTTTTTCAGAAGACGTTCCCCGCTCACCGTGCTTGAGAAACAGTTGAACTATTACAACTGGAAACGCCATAGTTCATCGAACCCAGCCACTGGCCACCAAACAGTCCGGACTTGAATCCAGTGGACTACAAAATTTGGGGCGTTCTCCAGTAAAAGGTTTACAAATCGATGATTAATAATATCGAAGACATGAAACATACGAATTAAGAAAACTTGGATTGAATTCGACCAGCGTATAGTCGATTAGTCAATCAAAGAATGGCGCGTTAGACTCCGGGCTTGTGTAAAGGTCACAGGAGTACATTTTAAGCGCATTTATAATTCATTTTTGTTCCTATACTATTGTTCTACGTTAGTGCCAAATTTCATTTAAATCGAAACATTTTTCACAAAGTTATGATTTTTTGGGTCCTACTTTTTTATGACAGTGAAATTTTAAAACTTGACGATCGATTATTAAATGTCACAAATGCATAAATTTCACTAATTAAACGACGTCTCACAACATTATAACAGTGAAATTCTTATCCAATCGCACAAACGTAATTTCCATATCTAATTGGGTTAAAAGTTAGTAACACATGTGTATTTTGTTTGGAAGTTAAAAAAAATGAAACAGTAATGATGGAGCAATAACGAGTCACATAAAATATTTCAGTTTTCAATAAACAAAACAACACATTGGTAACAGCTAAATAAAAACTCGACCTTTTCTCCAAAACGTGAAATGTTTTCATGCAAATGCTTATTCAAAAACCCATCGTGACGTCACAAGTCCCACAGAATTGTAGGGGGAACAAGGGTCTACTTTATGAACAGTAATTGATGTGCAATATATCGACTTTGAATATACACGTTTACACGTCAGTAGAATCGATTGAGAACAATATCATTTGAATCGGTATAAAAATATTAGGAAATATTTTTTCGCTTTTTCCCACCTACGATTCGTGCAAATGCGAATGAATTTTTAAAGAAATATTTCGGAAATTCTGAACAATTAATAATTAGTACTTTTACAAACCGATATCAAATATTGAAATAGAAACATATGAGAGAGATAGAGATAGAGAGAGTATAGTTATCTTCAAAATCACAAAATATGTAATTAGCTGAGCTGCCATTAATGTGCATTTTTCTTGAAGTTTTAAAAAGTGACTCAATTTTTTCCATAAAATAGAGGATTGGCGAAGACCTCTCATAGAAAGGCCAAAAATATGAAATGAGTTCAAAGTTCACGAAGTTTTAAGACCAATAACGATTCAAACATTTCCAATAAAACACCACTGAGAAAGCAAATAGATAAATTTTGAACAAAACTCAAACATTCCAAGAATATGTAAAGTCAGTTAATTATGTCTTTTTTTCGAGGTATTTAAGTCTGTATTTTTGTGTGTTAAAATTTGAAAACGAATCATATAAACGTGACCCAAAACTATTTCGTCGACTAATGTGGTGGGATGATTAAAAGATATTTGACGAAATTCGATGATAAAAACTTACCGAAGCTTCTCAGAAGCTGCCTCTTGATATGTACATACAGGATTAAAATGTACAAATGCCTATATGTACAATTAACAGTAATTAAAGAGGTTTTAATCAGCATAATCATACCATGAACAGGCATGCATCACCTGCCACCCTAGTAAGGAAGTGAAGAACAGTGTTTGTAACCTTCCACCCCTGCCCTACGAAATAGGAGTTCCAGATAGCCTCTACCTTTAGGTGTCTTTCCCATCTTGAACCGGGCTCTTGATGGCTTAAGTTTTGAAAAACTACCACATAGAGGCTATCAGAAAAATTCATTTCCATGGGCAGGGGTGGAAACTAATCTACAAAACCATTTCTGTGAGTTCACTTAAAGGCGGTGCCACACATGGTACTAGGCGAGTGCAGAATATTTAATGTTTTCCCTGAGGACTTCACTAAGTGGCGAGTACAGTAGTACACATGTGTGTTTCGCCAAGTGCCAAGTTTTTACGGGAACAATGACCATTCAATCATAATTAACATTGTACTCGCTGCATCAATTCTATGAAGTAATTAAGATATCGTTTCATTCATATAACAACATCTATTACTGGTAAACCACTTTGACTAATATCTGGACCAAGTGCAACTTTTTCACTAAGTATTATTCACCTGCTTTGACTAGGGACAAAATACCGACTCCTGGCGAGAAATCTGCGAGTAGCAACTCTGTAATCGCCAAATGCGGCATGAGTGGCACGGCCTTAATAATATTCAGGTTAATTTTAAAATTTAACTGAGGGTTCCAATCAACACACTCTTTTAAAGTCATAACCGATATACTAGTAAGTTTGTATGACAGGCAATGACATCATCATCATGTCATATTCTCGCGAAGCAACGCCTTGATTTTGCTGAATTAAAACCTCTGCCATCTTTTCCCACATGTTTAACAATAAGACACGTATTATTACCATTTATATATATATATAATATAGTGTATATAGAGGTTTATACGCTACATTCGTCCCAAAATCCTTCATTTTGGGGGGTTACGAACTCCGGTTTTACGATTAAAACGAGAACACTGACGGATATTCCAGTGTGGCAACTAAGTGCACGTGACCGAAGCCGGGGTCAAGGTTCATCAGGGCTATTCGGATGTCAGAGGAGGTCACCGTTTTGAAAAAAACTTTGAACCAACCCGCCCTCTGGCGTTTTAAAAAGCACCTCATCAGCGTTTTAACACGCTTCCTACAACACTTGTATTAATACCCTCAAAATGAAACGAAGGCACCATTATTAGATCGATTTTCAATTTGTTTCGTTAAAATCTAATATTATAAATCAATGGTCCGATTACCACGACATATCGAATAACGACATGCGAGGCATATTAAGGGGCCATCCAATCAGAGCTGCCATTTTTTTTTGTATAAATCTTTTCTTTACCCCTTTCATTACGAATACGACCTTTAAATCTTTCATTAAAACATTTTTTTTCTATTGTTGACCTTTAGCTCACCCTGGTAGGTAGGTAGGTAGGTACAAGATCCATTAAGGCAATCGTAAAACAAATATAGTGGACACCGGTTAATTGGGGCATTAGATATCTTCAAATAAGTGCTTTTAATTAATACTTAGCATCTGTGGAATGCCATGGGAATGTCATTGTCAATGTATGGCATTGGTATTCCGATAACATTTCAGCCTCTTAAGGGGCTGTACAAGCGTATTTTCAAGCAAAAAAAAATGAATGGCATGATCTGCTGGAGAGGATACAGATCAGAAATGGGCCTGGGTCCATTTTTCAGTGGCTTTTTTTCCACTGACTTACACACGTTTGACTACATAAAAAAGCTTTGTGTGTTCACCACCAGAGTGGAGAGTTTTTTCACGCACCTTTTTGCTTGAAAAGACGCTACTCTGGACTAGAACACTTCTCCATTAAGATGACTCCCAAATAAACGACTGTCCCCAAAAACCGGAAGTACCACTGTACCTGCAATGGGCAAAGCTATAGTTGTGTGCACATTTTGTGAAATTGTTACCATTGCAGACATTTGCTTCGTGACAATCTTAAATTCTCGCGAATAACATCGAAGACACTAACCTCTGGTCTGAAGAAAGTTTCTTCGAATGAAAAATCAGCAAAATATGAACCATTCAGAAGAAAACAACGAATAACATGTTTTCAAAAGCGATTTTACGAATTGTAGTAAATTTTTTGTCTTTTTTAGGAAATTCCAGTTTCTTGAAAACTTACATCTGAACCTACAGCCGAAATAAAATGGTGCAAAAATGACGATTAAATATATCAACCCGTTATAAAACAGGATAAATAATTAATTAATGTGGATTTTAATTGCTTGTTTTCAGCTGTCCAACACCAACCGGAATCTACAATATTAATAAGCTGATTTTTCACACCTAAAAGCCCTATTCACACATAACCGCGAATATCGTCTGCAAGTTCTGAAGTGCGCATGCTCACACGTCCTTCAGAACTTGTTTTTTAGGTCGGGAATTAGCTCCTCCCATATTCTTGGCCGAGAAAAAACTCAACTTGGTTGAGCTGTTTCTAGCAGACAGCTACATAAAAGTGCCGTTGTTGTCCTGTAGCAGACTACACAAGACAACTACAGAATACAGAAAATTTAGCAACAGTGCCCTTGTTGTCCTGTAGTAGAGCACAGAAGACAACTCTATTCTGTGTGGCCTGTACCCTTGTTTTCAGCCTAATTTCTGCTGTCTGGTTGCTGACGTCACAAAGTCAGTTCTCTGTGGCGAGTAGGCTGTGTGTGAATATTGCTTCAATTTCCGGAATCTTATGCTACGGTTGGTTTTAAAACTCTATAAATGTAATTTAGACTGGCATTTGATGTTTGAAAAATTAATTTTGATAATTAATACAAGTTTATCAGCGCTAGATGGCGTGGCATTCGTGTCCGACTTTCTGCAGGGAGCCTACGAAGGTGGCCACAAAGCAAATACTGTATCTGGTATACCGTATACCTGCAATGGAAAAAAACTGATAGAATTGTACTTTTCCCAATACATACAAGTGTGGGAAAGTAATAAATGTTTTTTTGTTCCATGTATGGACCATATTACGCTTTTGAATGGACATGTACTGTATTTGAAATTTTTTTGCTGTGAAAAAATAAAAAACCTCACAATTTTGATTCAATTATTGTGCAAATCTATTTTGGTAAAACGGAAATTATTTTTCGAAATTTTCACCAATGTGGATATTTGCTTAGTGATCATCTTCAACGAATGGCAAAAACTTCTACTTACAGAAACAGACGATGAGTATTTTTTTTAAAGATTTTCTCACCACTAATTTCAAGTCACACGACCTACATTTCTATAGAAACAGATAAAACAATCCCGCGACAATTTCAACGATAAAAAACAAATTCTAAATGAAATAAAAACATTGAAGCTCCCACTCAAATATCAAACATTTGGGATGGGATACATAACGGGGAAATTGAACACCTTTGCGAATCAAAAGAACCATTTATACAAATACGAACCTTAGGATCTTGAGCGATCAGATTTTTTGAAAAAAAAAAATAATAAACACAAGATGGCGATCTGTGAGGAAGTGTCTACCATCGACTGTTCACGCTCAAAAAACCACAATTTTAAACAAAATAAATAATAAAAAAATCACCAAACGCTCTGTGAGTAAATGAGGCGAAACAAAATGTATATGTATATCGACCGCAGCGTCCAACATTGAACAACGCCTGTGCAAAATCCACAATTTTGTATTTTTCAAAAAATAGCTACTTCGATGTAAGGATAGTGACGAACTCTGTAATGAAATTAAAAATAAAAAATTTAGATGAACATAAAAGCACCATTCTAGAGCTATGCATTTTAGAATTTTAACACTTAAAATATACATATGAGCACATTAAAAAATAATATTTGTGCAAATGTTACATTTACAGCAAAAGAACTGTTTACTAAAAATATGATTAGGTACTATGAAGTTATCGGGTCTCAATTCTTACTTTTCAAATTGAAGATGATATGAAGGTTAGGTTATATAAAAACAATAGGATTCATTAAAAATAACGATACATTTTAAAGTTTGCACACGTGTGGAAAAATGATGTAAGGCACACATACAATGTGAGTCATAAAAACGTAGAACTCAATAAAAAAAATCACAACTTCGTGAAAAATGCTTCGATTTGAATGAAATTTTGCACTTACATAGAACAATAGTCTAGGGGAAAAAAAACGTCTTTTGGACATGCGACAAATGTCGGATTTTTTCATTTTTCAACAAGACGGTTCCCTGCAACGGGAAACGCCACTTTTCATCGAACTCAACCACTGGTCACCGAACAGTCCGGATTTGTATCCAGTGGACAATTTTTAATTCATTTTTGTTCCTACATGATTGTTTTATTTAAGTGCTAAATTTTGTTAAAATCGAAGTATTTTTCACGAAGTAGTGATTTTTTACTGAGTTCTAACTGTTTATGACTTACATTGAACATTCAAAATATATATTCAAAAAGCCACATCTGGATATATGTGGACATAACTTGTAAACATCCATATATGACATTTTGTCCACAAATAGTCATATATGCGAATGTTAGACAATGCGTAAATGAACTTATCATTTCTTTATTTAAATAATGTGTCATATACTGTATAATAATCATATACAGGGTGGGCCGACTTTATAAAAATCATAAGATGGTTATTTGTTAATGGAATTTATTGAAAGTTTGTACATGTGTATTCAAATATGATACAAAAAATTCCCTATTCCAATTTGTGTTCAAAGTTAGCACCTTTCTCCGAAAACAGTTTCAAAAATTGCCTAGTACTGTAATTTTTCGTTTTATGCAAAAAAACTTATTGAGGTTCTTTCTTCTTCAATGAACCCATTTTGAAAAACAAATTCGAACGATTACGTCATTAAAAAAGAACGTGAACGCGGGCAATTCGAAAGTAAAGAGAAAAACAATATTTGTACAAATTTTCATTAAATTCCATCAACAAATAATTTTTTTATGATTTTTCTAAAGTTGGCTTATTTTGTATTGGCCCCCATAAAATGGCATATTTGGTCCTAAATATTTTTTCCACTCGTGATATCTGTAACTTTGCAGATTCATAAAATCCACCATGCATAAAAATAAAACATTTCCTGCTAAAACTAATTCAGTTTCAGTAGCAGCGCCATCTGTGGACCATTAAAATACCCGCCCTTAAAGTAATGATATGGAAACCTTCCAGCAGATGGCGTTAGAAGCACCTGATGGCATTTTTTCTCAAAATGTGAGAGGGGATTTTTATATTGCAGCACATCGATAATAATGCAAGTGGCGCCACCTCTCAATGTCATTTGCATAAAGGTTTTCACGCGAAGCCCATAGATGGCGCTGCTAGGCGAATAATAGCAACCACATTTTTTATTCCCTGTGGTGGTAAAAATGCATAACGATACAAATATTGATTTACTGTATATTCGGAAATTTCACATATGGACATATAAAAAATGTGACGCCTATGACGTATATACATGTAAATATCAACATGCAACTAATATTTTTCTTAAAAATGATTATATTGCACATTGCAGGCTTCATGAGAATGCATGACTATATACCATCTGATGACTACTGCATTCATGACAATAGCCAAGTACATGTCCACATATATACGTGTAGGGGGAAACATGGGCATAGTGGGTACACTTTTTAGAATTAGTTTTTTTTTTTGGGGTGAAAAATATTTAACTGGACTAACACAGTAATATGCAAGCTTTCAGGATCTGTACACATTTTGTCATCGTTTTAGAGCTACTAGTTTTTTTGCTATAAAAGATTAAAGTTGGTTGCGCAGCTTGTCCCAATGTGCCCCTATACCGGGGCACAATGGGACATGGCATGGGGTACAGTGGTCCATGCGGAATTAGACAAATTTTACAAGAAAAAGAGCACCACATTGATTAATTGTGCTTACTTCAGCACGTCAATTTAAAATTCCAAGTATTAATTACAAAAAACGAGTAAAATTAACCGTAATTACAGCAGGTTTCATATTTTTACTGCTTACTTGCCCAAATGTGTTTTTTTTTCTTCTGTGATTGAGACCCATTTTCACTTTTAAACAAATTTAAACATGGTTGTTATTTAAAGTTATGATTAATAAGAAAATATACAAATATTTTCCAAAAGCATTAATTGGGGTATGCTGGGACATGTCCCACTGTACCCCCTATTACCCTGTCTCCACTTGCACATTTGGAACTCGTTTGGATCTAGATTCTCAGTTGGATGCAGTTAAATGTGCAATGGA